>WOXC01002355.1:0-223044 GCA_011680675.1 Gymnobelideus leadbeateri | reverse complement strand
TTCCCCTGAAACAAAATATTCAGCTTTGCTGGGTAGGTGACCCTTGGGTTCATTCCCAGTTCTTTTGCCCTCTGGAATATCATATTCCATGCCCTTCAATCCCTCAGTGTAGAAGCTGCCAGGTCCTGGGCTATTCTGATTGCGTTTCCACAATATTGAAATTGTTTCTTCCTGGCTGCTTGTAGTATTTTCTCCTTGATCTGGGAGTTCTGGAGCCTGGCTATAATATTCCTAGGAGTTTTCTTTCTGGGATCTTTTTCAGGAGGTGATCTGTGGATTCTTTCAACCTCTGTTTCCCCCACTGGGTCTAAAACATCAGGGCAATTTTCCTTGAAAATTTCTTGAAGATATTTCAGTTCTTTCTTTGATCATGGCTTTCAGGTAGTCCAATAATTTTTAATTATCTCTCCTGGATCTATTTTCCAGGTCAATGGTTTTTCCCATGAGATATTTCACATTGCCTTCTATTCTTTCATTTGTTTGGATCTGTTTAACAGCATCTTGATTTCTCATAAAGTTACTAGCTTCCATTTGCTCCAGTCTAACTCTGAAGGAATGAATCTCCTCAGTGAGCTTTTGAGATTCTTTTTCCATCTGGCAAATTCGACTTTTTAAGGCATTCTTCTCCTCATTGCTTTTCTGAGCCTCTTTTGCCATTTGAGTTAGTCTATTTTTTAAGGTGTTGTTTTCCTCAGTCAGGCTGTTGACTGTCATTTCATACTTTTCTTGCATCTTTTTCATTTCTCTTCCCAAATTTTCCCCCACTTCTCTTATCTGCTTCTTAAGGTCCTCTATGGCCTGTAGCCAGCTTGTATTTTCATTTGGGGCTTTTGGTGCAGGAGTTCTGACCTCAGAGTCCTCCTCCATGCTTTGAGCCTCTTTGCCCCTAAAATAGGAGTCCAATGTTGAACTTTTCTGTTTATTTTGTTTCATTTGCCTAAGCATGTTGCCAGTTAATTACTTGATTTTTGGGCTTGTTGCCACAGTAGGATTCTACCACCAGACAGGGGAGCTTCCGCCCAAACGTGGGGTCTTCACAACTTCCGCCAGTTGTGTGGCCTCTGTAAAGCCTCCACCCACTCTGGCAAGTTGGATGCCCACCCCAAACTTCCCCCCCAGACCACAATCCAGATCCAGGCAGTTTAAAGCAAGAGTGATTAACCCCCAGACTCATTGCTGGATCTCCCTACAAATTCGCAGACCAGGAGCCAGAGCCACTGCTGATGCTGCAAAATGGCTTCTGTGCAGCTGTTTCTTCAGCAGCTTTTTGCCCCCAGGGGAGGAAGCCACGTGTTCCCCAAATACTGGTCCCAAAGTCCATAGGACACTAGCCTCTCACTTTGTCCTAGGCATATCTGTGCTAATAAATCTGGAATCCCCACAATTGCTGGTGTTCTGGGGTCCCTCCAGCCGGCTGAAGGCCCGGCCGCCCCGGGGCTAAAACTGCAGATCTGGGCTCGGCTCTGCACGCTGCGCTGTGGGTTCCCAGTGCACTGTGCTGCCTGCTCTCAGAGCGCTGCGCTGGTCCTTCCTGCAGGGCTGCTGCGCTGTCCTCAGCAAGACGTTAGCTTCTCTGTGCCGTCCTGTGGGTGCTGTGGCTCCAGAAGTTGTTTGGAGTCCCCTTTCACATTGTTTGAAATTTGTGTGGGGCAGAGCACATTCTACATCATTCATTTCCGCCAGATTTTGAGTTACAATAATTTTCCCCCCATTATTCCCCTACCCACCCTCCCAGAATAGCAGTCCCACAAGATATCGCTTCCTCCAATCTGCTCTCTCCCATACCCCCCTCGACTTTGCCATTAGAGGAAGCTGAATCTCTCTGTCCCAATGCCTGCACATCTTATCTCCCAATTACAAGCAAAACAGTATTAATAATACTATTATATATATTTGAAACATTTAATCTTAAGACCTTGAATTTCAGATCCATTCCCTTCCTCCCTTGTCACCCATTCCCTCTGGGAAAATAAATAATTCAGTATATGTTGTACATGTCTAGCTATGCAGAACATTACTATAGTAGATATATTGTACAAGGCTGCTTAAAATTCCCTCCCACTCATCCCACCCCCCACCTGGTCCATTCCCTACATGATCCTGTCCCTCTTCTATAGTGGGTACTTCCAACCTCCCCTCCCCCCAAGGATGCCCTCCCATCCACCATCCCTCCTCTCATCCCCCTTCCCCCTGTTGTGCTGCAGGTTGAGATATCCCATTTAGTATGTATGTCATTCTCTCCCTGAACCAAATTCAGTGAGAATGTGGTTTTGCCTTTTTGCCTTCCTATTCTTCCCCTCCCTTGCAGCCACTTCCCCTTGGTTCTTCTACATGGGATAGTTTACCCTACCCTCTCTCTCCCCATCTCTTCTTGCCACTTTCCTCTCTCACCTCATAATTTCACCCCTTGAGTATCCTCCCTTCCCGACAAATTCAACCTATGCCATATATATATATATAACTGTATCCATATATAGCTGTCAACATATATACACACATTCACATATGTATTCATATGGCCATACACCCTTCTTCCATTATTTTCATAGTGAGAAAGATTTCATCAGTCACAGTTATTGTTTTTCCATATAGGAATGTAAATAGTTCAACTTTGATAAGTTCCTTTTGATTTCTTTTCCTGATTACCTTCTCAGGCATCTCTTGCTTCTTGTGTCTGGATGTCAAATTTTCTATTCAATTCTGGTTTTTTCCTCAAGAATGCTTGAAAGTCCTCTATTCCACTGAATGACCATATTTCCCCCTAAAACAAAATATTCAGTTTTGCTGGGTAGGTGACCCTTGGGTTCAGTCTCAGCTCTTTTGCCCTCTGGAATACCATATTCCATGCTGTTTGATCCCTCACTGTAGAAGCTGCTAGGTCCTGTGCTATTCTGATTGTGTTTCCATCATATTGAAATTGCTTCTTCCTGGCTGCTTGGAGTATTTTCTCCTTGATCTGGGGATTCTGGAACCTGGCTATAATATTCCTGGGAGTTTTCTTTTTGGGATCTTTTTCAGGAAGTGATTGGTGGATTCTTTCAACCTCTATTTTGCCCTCTGGATCTAAAACATCAGGGCAATTTTCCTTGAGGATTTCTTGAAGGGTGATTTCTAGGTTCTTTCTTTGATCATGGCTTTCGGGTAGCCCAATAATTTTTAAATTGTCTCTCCTGGATCTATTTTCCAGGTCAGTGGTTTTTCCCATGAGATATTTCACATTGCCTTCTAATCTTTCATTTGTTTGGATCTGCTTAACAGCATCTTGATTTCTCATAAAGTCATTAGCTTCCATTTGCTCCAGTCTAACTCTGAAGGAATGAATCTCCTCAGTGAACTTTTGAGATTCTTTTTCCATCTGGCAAATTCGACTTTTTAAGGCATTCTTCTCCTCATTGCCCTTTTGGGCCTCCTTTGCCATTTGAGTTAGTCTATTTTTTAAGGTGTTGTTTTCCTCAGTCAGGCTGTTGACCCTCATTTCATATTTTTCCTGCATCCTTCTCATTTCTCTTCCCAATTTTTCCTCCACTTCTCTTATTTGATTTTTAAAGTCCTTCTTAAGGTCCTCTATGGCCTGTAACCCACTCGTGTTTTCCTTTGGGGCTTTTGGAGCAGGATTTCTGACCTCACTGCCCTTCTCCTGTTCTATGCTTTGATCCTCTTTGCCCCCAAAGTAGGAGTCTAAGGTTGCATTTTTGTTTAGTTTGTTTCCTTTGCCTTGGCGTGTTGCCACTTAATTACTTGACTTTTGGGCTTGTCGCCACAGTATGGCCTTGCCACCAGACAGGGGAACTTTTGTCCCGAGCATGTGGGGGGACAACTTCCATTTCTGGCCAGCTGGAAACCCACCCACGACCTCCACCCCAGATCACAATCCAGATCCAGGGAGGTTAAAGCAAGGGCGATTACCCCCCAAGACTGATCGCTGGATCTCTCTACAGTTCGCAGGCCAGGAGCTGGAGCTGCCTCTGAAAACTGCAAAATGGTGTGTTTCCTCAGTTGCTTCTAGCCCCCAGGGGAGGAAATCGACACGTTCCCCAAATACTGGTCCCAAAGTCCATAGGGCACTAACCTCTCACTTTGTCCTAGGCATGTCTATGTTGATAATTCTGGAATCGCCACAGCTGTTGGTGTTCTGGGGTCCCTCCAGCTGGCTGCTGGTCCAGCTGCCCTGGGGCTAAAACTGTGACTCAGGCGGACCTGTGCTCGGCTCCCTGGGCACTGCACACTGCGCTGCCGGCTCCCAGAGTGCTGTGCTGGTCCTTCCTGCAGGGCTGCTGGGCTGTCTTCAGCGGGAGGTTAGCTTCTCTGCGTTGTTCTGTGGGTGCTTGGGTTCCAGAAGTTGTTCAGAGTCCCCCTTTACATAGTTTGGAGGTGATCTGGGGGGAGAGTGGCTTGGATGCACTGTTTCTACTCCGCCATCTTGGCTCCGCCTTGGCAGAAGTTTTGAAGTGACTCCTTTTGATCATACCTCTTGAAGGATCAAGGAGCTCTATTTACCCTAAGGTCATAGAGATTGTCCCTCATATCTTCTCATTTGTTCTCCCATTTTCTCCTCAACACCCTGGAGTTATTAACTTCCTCCTCCTTCCTGTTTCCCTTCCCCTTTTCACTTCTTGACCTCCTCCTCTTCTTCTTTAACAGATGAGGAAACTATGTGATACAATAGCAAGATCACTGGTTTTGGACTTGAGATCTGGGTTCAAGTCCTGGCTCTTCTACTACCACTACTATGACCTTGGGTAAGTCCCCTTTTCTCCCTAGGCCTCAGTCTTCTGTCAAATGTGGGGGTTGAACTGATATGCTCCAAGGTCCATTTCAGCTTAAAATCAATGATTCTGTGAATAAGTCACTTTCCTCAGGCTGGATCTCCAGGTCCCAGAGTTAGGAAGTGAAATAGATGTCAGTACATATTTATTAGGTGTCCGCCATTTGTTGGGCATTGTGCTAGGCTCTAGGAATACAGTCTCTAAGCCAGGTCCTCTGACTTCAAGTGTGCCAGCTCTTTTTGCCATACCACAATTGAAAAACACATTCTTTGTTGAATCAAGTTAACATCAAATGGTCTGCCATTTTCTTTGCCATTTCCAGCTTTCTGGAAAGAAAAAACCTGATTACAGCCCTTTTATCTTTGTCTCAAGTCTTAAGGTTTACAGGAGGGGCCAAGGGACCAAGGCTTTCATTTTAGATATGAAGCTCTTTTCCCAGACTGTCCTAGGACAAGTCATTTTACCTTTAGCTCACAGGCTCTGTGACATTAAAAAAGTTCATGAGACAGTTTCTGGGTAAGTAATAATTTTATTCATAATGCTAGCATATTTTTAATAAAAAGAATAGTCAGTTGGCTGTCTCTCTTGGATCAGAGATGAATCATGGTGGTGGGCTCATAGTTTATATGCTTGGAAGAATGGGTGTTCCTGAGGCTGGCGATCAACTCTAATTGGTTAACAATTAATAAGGGAATGAATGAAATGAAATTTCAATGAAAGGTAGACCTCTTCCAATGAGGGACTAGGGAACATGACTTTGATCATGTCATTTACTTCCAAATCACCCCCAGACCTTGGGGAAAATCTAGATAAAGGATTTATATCCCCCAACCAAAGCCTGAGTAGAATACAGTGGGAAGAGTTTCACCTTAGATTAAATTCCTTGTAAAGTTGGGTGGGGTAGCAATACCTAGACTGAAGAAAATGTTAATCCTATCTGCTATCGTCAGTCCTTCAGAGGCTGAGCCTTGAAATGAGGACTTTAAAAAGGGAGGGGGGAACTTTAAATCCCAAACCATTGGTTATTAATAATCATTTCTCTCAGCTCCAAGGTTCCTACTTCTTTACTCCAGTGAGGAAAATCTCCCATTAGATCCTTCTCCTGGTTAGTTAGCCTTTGAGCTACAGATTTCCTTGCAAAAACCATTAGAACTGGAGTATGTATGTGTCACAGCATAAGAATAACTAGAAAGTATCCATAACAAGTATGTGCAGAGGGATAAGAACTCTCTATTTGACAAACACTGCTGGGAAAACTGGAAAATTGTATGGCAGAAACGAGGCATAGACCAATATCTTACACCATGTACTAAGACATAAAGGGTGATGCAATCAGCAAATTAGGAGAACAAGGAATAGTTGACTTGTCAGATCTATGGAGAAGGGAGAAGTTTATGACCAAACAAGAGATAGAGAACATTATGAAATGCAAAATGGATAATTTTGATTATATTAAATTAAAAAAGTTTTTCCACAAACAAAGCCAATGCAACCAAGATTAGAAGGAAAGCAGAAATCTGGAAAACATTTTTTACTGCCAGTGTCTCTGATAAAGGCCTCATTTCTAAAATATATAAAGAATTGAGTCAAATTTATAGGAATATAAGTCAACCTCCAATTAATAAATGATCAAAGGATATGAACAGGCAAAAATTAAAGCTATCTATAGTCATATGAAAAATGCTCTAAATCACTATTGGTTAGAGAAATGCAAATTAAAACAACTCTGAGGTACCACTTCATACCTATCAGATTGACTAATATGACAGAAAAGGGAAATGATATCTGTTGGAGAAGATATTGGAAAATTGGAAAATGCATTGCTTTAAAAATCTTTTTTTTCTTTTTTGGAGGGGGGAAAGCAGGGCAATTGGGGTTAAGTGACTTGCCTAAGGTTTTTTTGGCTAGTTTTTTGTGTTAAGTGACTGAGGCCAGATTTGAACTCTGGTCCTCCTGACTCCAGGGCTGATGCTCTATTCACTGCAGCACCACCTAGCCACCCTGACTAATGCATTGGTGGTGGAGTCATGAACTGATCCAACCCTTGTAGAGAGTAATTTGGAACTATGCCGAAAGGGCTATAAAACTGTGTATACCCTTTGATCCAGCAATACAACTACTAGGTCTGTATCCTAAAGAGATCTTTAAAAAGGGAAAAAGACCCACATGTGCAAAAATATAGCAGCTCTTTTTGTGGTGGCCAAGAATTGGAAATTGAAGGGTGTAATGGAAATGCAGATTTGAAGATCTTCCCTGCCCCTAGGCCCTTTGATTGGCTTAAGAGACTTTGATTGACTTAAGTGACTCTGAGAACCTTCTTTAATTTGAAAGTATATTCTGCCCCCTAATAGGCTGAATGTGGTCACATGGAGCCTGTGGTGGGAGGCTTGGTTTTCAGGAATGACCACACCTTGATGCTGTGTGATTGGGCAGTGGGTCAAGAGGGTGGTTACATTCTCTGAGCCAGGAGAAGACTGTATAATCCCTGATTTGAGGCTTTGCTTTGGGGCTCACTTTGAGAAGTGTTGTGTGATTTGACCAGATGAGACTCTGGGCAGCTGTTGAGAGCCCCCCGGGCTTTGAAAACCCAGATGTTGATGCTTCCCTCTCTGGTAACTGTGACTTGGTATTAATGTAATGGTTGGACAGTTTGGAAGCCTGTCTGCTTGATCTTTTTTTGTTTCTCTGTTTTGAAACTACTGTCAGTATACTCTGAAGTTCGGGGTGCTGACCTCTTTCCCCTGAACTAGGTAAATGATATATGTTTGTTTGATTAAAGTAAGCTTGTTAACCCATAGCAAAGCAGATCTAAGAACCTGTGTTGGCAGTCATCCTGGGGATATTGGGGTGCTTGCTGCTACAAAGGGATGCCCATCAATTAGGAAATGACTGAACAAGTTGTGGTATATGAATGTAATAGAATACTATTGTTTTATAAGAAATGATGAGCAGGTGAATTTTAGAAAAACCTGGAAAGATTTACATGAACTGACGCAAAGTGAAGTGAGCAGAATCAGGAGAACATTATACATAGTAATAGCAACATTGTGTGATGATCAATGACTTGGCCCTTCTCAGCAATGTAATGATCTAAGACAATTCCAAAGGACTCATGATGCAAAATGCTACTCACATCCAGAGAAAGAACTATGGAGTCTGAATGCAGATCAAAGCATACTATTTTTACTTTTTTTGGTGTTTTTTCTCTTTTCTCATGGTTTTCCCCTTTGTTCTGATTCTTCTTTCACAACATGACTAATGTGGAAAAATATATTTAAAAAGTGATGTGTGGAGTTCTTGGCAAAGTCCCATGTAGACTTTGGAACACATGTAGACATTTTGCTACTGCTTACAGTCTGCTAACCACATGGGTAATAGGATGCCCCTTGAATTGGCTGGAGGTGTATTTAGAAGGCATCTCTTCCTCTCTTGGTTTGTTTTCTTGCCTACTGGTGTTCTGGTGAAAGAAGGGACAATCTTGTGAAGGGAGAGGCTTAACTCCCGCTTCCTCAGTCGAAACATGGCCCATAGATATGAGCCTTGGTACTTTATTCTGGTGTTTGTTCTTTTACTTTACGTGAAGGAGATTGGAGGGGACTATGACTTTGTGAGCTTCAAGAGGTCAAGAGAACAAGCCACTGATGGAACCAGGAATGGAGTCTGTGCTGAGGTTTTCAGCTAAGCAGTGTGGCTTTGAAGTCCTAAGGAGCTCCTTAGCAAGCTCCAGGGGCTAGCTGAGACAAAGGTTCATTTAGCAATGATGCTATATGTGGACTTGTAGAAAGTACACTAAAGGCAAAGCCCATTCTCCCCTAGGGAACAACGTGTGAAAGGGGAAAGTGTACTTCCTAAGAACCAGAGCAGTGGTGTACTACTGTTTTTGCTACATCTCTGAAGTACACGTCCCTTTGTAAAAGCTAATTGATGTTAATTAGTTAAATGGCACTGGCAACTAATTGATGTTAATTAGTTAAAGAACACTGGTAGGTAATTGAGGTTAATGAGTTAAATGGCACTGTTAGCTAAATGATGTTGATTAGTTAAATGACACTGGCAGGGTGGCTAGGTGTTGCAGTGAATAGAGCACCAGCCCTGGAATCAAGAGGACCTGGGTTCAAATCTGTATTCAGACACTTAAAACTTACTAGCCATGTGACCTTGGGCAAGTCACTTAACCCCAATTTCTCTGCTTTTCTCCCTCCAAAAGACGGGCAGTCATTTGATGCTAATTAGTTAATTGGCAATGGCAGTTAATTGATGTTAATTAGTTAAATGATACTGTTAGCTAATTGATGTTGATTAGTTAAATGTCACTGGCAAATAATTGATGTTAATTACCTAAATGACACTTGCAGCTAATTAATGTTAATTAGTTAGCAGCTAGGTGGCACATGAATAGAGCACCGGCCCTGGAGTCAGGAGGACCTGAGTTCAAATCTGGCCTCAGTCACTTAATATTTACTAGCCATGTGATCCTGGGCAAGTCACTTAACCCCAATTGCCCTGCCTTCCCCCCTCAAAAAAATGAAGAAGAAGGAGAAGCAGAAGCAGAAGCAAGGATCCCGAGAACATTTTGCAAGACTTTATGGAAGCTTGGAGTATGTGCAAAGTACTGACCAAGCAAAATGAGGAAGATGAAAGCACACAGATCATTTTGGATAAGTAACCCAAGAATGAATGTAAACTCTTCTGAAGTCCCTGGGGAGTAGTTAAAAAGTTCTTGGAAATTGGGTGTCTCACAGAGGATGAGAAGATTCAGCCTCGAGTTGGGCTTCTGCTAAGCAGTGGAGACACATTATCTAGGTTGACCATACTTCCACATCCCACAGTGTATACCACAGCACCAAAGTGGAACCCCCAGGCCTAAAAGTGAACTTTTCTCAGGAAAGGAGCCACGTATCTGTGGAGTATAAGCCTAGGATGTCTTCATCAGAAAAGTAATTGAAACATTACAGCATAGGTAGGCACCTGAGGTGGACAAATGAGGGAGGCTGCTAGAAGGTCTTAGAGGCCCAGCTCTTGGAATGGGTTAGAGTCTCAAGACCTCAAAACTGAAAGTCATATGTGTGTTGCAAGTGTAAAGTCCTGAAGTCCCTTGTATGATAGATTCCCCTATTTCCCTGAAATAGAGATTATTTTTCCCTAAAAGGCAGCAAAGCTATCCCTGGGACCTGATTGGTTTCTTGCTTCCTGGGTACCAAGGGCATAAAAAATCCTATCCATGTGGAATTTGGGCCCCTCTGACTCAGTGGATATCTGAAGACCATGTGAATCTGGCTCACTGACCAGACACATTTCTGTATGGAAACAAGGGGTGCTGCATCTAGAGAAAGAAATACCAGGGTATCATGGTGGCATATCCTTGCTTTGTTAAAGCAAACCTCCTTTTGTTCAGTGATTTGCAAGTGCCTTATTTTGTCCCAGATCAAACCTGAACTAATAAAGTGCTGGTATTAGGCCCTACCTAATGACTGTGGAGACTAGAAAAGCAATACAGCTATGGTAGGACACCAGAAGTAGGACACCATATTCCATGCTCATTTAGTTTACCATGCAGCAAAAAGGAGAAGGGCTCTAAAGCAGGGGTGGGGGAACTGCAGCCTTGAAGTCACATGTGGCCCTCCAGGTCTTCAAGTGTGACCCTTTGACTGAATACAAACTTCATGGAACAATCCCCTTCATAAAAGGATTTGTTCTGTGAGGGATAATTTGCAGTGAAGCTTCCCCATTCTGAAAAATCGAATCTAGAGTGGCTTCAACATCCACTAGGCCTAAGTTTAGAGGTCACCTGACCTTGCAGGAATCTGGGACTTAGAGCAATGGAGAGCCTCCCCAGTGCCACCTCAGCACAAGATATGCCAAATAAGGACAGAAGTGCTTTCTCAAATGTACACTGGGTGATCTACTGTTTCCTTGTTCTGGTACTTGAGGTAGATTGTCGTGCTTAGATTGTATAGCTAACTTCCAGCTAATGGAAGAAAAGGGTCAGGAGGGGAGAGGGGGAGTTAGGTCTTTATAACTTTTAACTTATAACTTATATAACATATAACATATATATATATATATAACTTATATATAAGTTATATAACTTATATAACTTATAACTTAAGTTATAACTTAGAACTTTATAACTTCTCCATTTCCTTTTGTAAATTGCTTCTCCTCCCTGACCATTTGTCAGGAGAGTGGCCCTTTCTCAAGATTATATTAAACCATTCTTTTCTGCTTCCTACCTTGAGAAATCTCTAAGTATTATTTGGGTAAGGATCTCTGTTGCACACAGTTTTTGGGGTGCACACAGTTCTGTAAAACTCTGACTCAGTTAAAAGGCCAAACCCAAGGACCCAGAAGGTCACATGTGGCCTCTAGGCTGTAGTTTCTCCACCCCTGCCCTAAAGGTTGTAACTCTGGTAGAGAGGGGCAATAATAGCTTTCAAAGCTAATGCAGTTAGACTAGAGCAGTGTATTGGGGTATTGTTTGCCCCTTAGAGGTGTTGGCATGTTTAAGTGGTCTTAGGGAAAAATGAAAGCCCCCAGAATATGATTGGTTGCTTAACAAAGCTAACCAATTTATGAAAGATTTCCAAAGTGCAAAGACTAAACTAATTTGGGAAAATTCAGATCAGCCTAGCTCTAGGATATCTTCCTGTGCTGAGGCCACAAAAACCAGGCAAGAGGCTACATCTGATCACCCAGACTCAAGAGCAAGTAACTATAGAGAACCTGCTGAAATATGAAGTAGCAGACAGGACCATTAAATTGGGAGAAGTCATAGGTCAAGGGGCCAGGTGATGCAAGAACCCCACCCACAGAGAACAAAGGACAGGCAGAACAGAAAAGCTTGCATGGAGACTGCCCAAAGGAGAATTCCACAGTAGTTTGGGAGAGGATGATTTCCAGAGAACTAGTGTTAGGAAATGGATATGGGGCCAAGGGTTGGATATTACCTCGGGTCCCAGACACTAAGTTTGACCTCAGCACCAGTTGCATGTAAGGAACTTCCATCTAGGCTCTTATGGCTCGTATAGAAATTGCATGTAAGGAACTTCCATCTAGGCTCTTATGGCTCGTATAGAAATAACAGTCAAGATTGGAAATGTGAAATTCAGTATTATATTAGATATTCAGTGGATCCCAGGTGTCTACTGTGTTTTAATAATTCTACAAAAGGCGCTCGAAAAAAGTATTATTGAAGCCATAGGGTTTGGGTCCTATGGAGTCAGTGACAAGGACTAGCTATATATATTATATATACATTAGAGTAAAGCTGAAGAATGCCAGGGAAGTGGAAAAAATATTCACTTAGTCTAGTAGTCCATACCCATCACCTTCAGTACTAACACAAAAGAATGCTGGGAAGATCTGGCCAGGAGTGGTCTACTGGTCTTCTTAGACCAGAATGGACCAGTACACTCAAGATTTTCCAAGTGACTTGCTAGACAGTCAGTTGGTGGTTTTCAGTTTGGGATTTACATGGTGAATATGACCAGATTGCTATGGCAGAAGATGACAAAAAGAAAACAGCTTCATTTGTCCTGCTGGATTTTTACTAGTTTGAGTGTTCATTTCAAGGGCATCTCACTTTTCAAAGGCTAATAGAGAAGGTAGTTGGTAACATGAACTACTTAGAAATGTTGGTGTACTTGGACGATACCATTGTGTGGAAAGACAGAAGGACACAAGGAAAGAGTATTGAAAGTGTTAGACCAGTTAGAGGATGCCAGTTGAATTTGTCAGTTGAAAAATGCCAATTTTGCCATGCCTCTGTTAAGTATTTGGACCTGATAGCATGGCAATAGGAAGTGAGCCCTGATGCAGAGAATCACCTCCCAGCTGACCACACTCAAAGAACCTTTGAATGTCAAGGACTTTTCTAGAAACAGAAATTTGGGCAGAAGTATGCTGCTATTGCTAAATTTCTCAATGGTCTCACTCAGAGCTATTTGATTGGAAAGAACAAAAAGCAGGATAAGAAAGGTCAGTTTGGCTTAAACCCATAGAAGCCATTTAGAAACAGTTGGGGTGGGAAATGTAGACAAGTATTTAATGATTTGGTCAACTGCCTTGTGCAGGCACCATTGTTGTCCTACATAGACCTGAACAAACCTTTTATGAGGCAGACTGGTGTTAGCTTGGGAGGCTTGGGGGCAGTTCTGTTCCAAGAGAAAAATGGCCATCATAAACCAGTTGTGTTCTTGAGGAGAGAACTAAGAATGAGATTTGGTATCTCATATACCAAAAGCATACCACTAGTATATGTGGATTTTGTTGTACAAAACCAGTGCTTTTTGCCTGAGTTGTCTGAAAAACTAGGGATGAGAACAGATCTGTGATGAAGGAATATGAGAGGTAATGCAAACTGTAATGTGAGGGGCTGAGCTGTTAAATGGTGCTAGGGTGTAGGGGACCCCTAGTATTGAGGGAACACCATTGATGGGGGTTGGAGCCAGCGGAAGAGAGATGGGATACCCCTAAACCACCTTTAAAGGTACCAAAGAACTCTGGGAGGGATGAAATGTAACACACTTGTCTCTCAGGAATCTGGGGGCAGGCATGGTTATATGTAGGGCCTTGTCTGAGATAAAACTGGACCCTTCGTATTTTCAGGACACCTGGAGATAATTGTGATTTTCATTTGTACACATGGGATTGTATATGACAATGCAATATTGACTGTTTGGAGACTTCCTTGTCTCTGGGGCACTGGAGAAAGAAGTGAAAGGACACTGCTTATGCCTCTCCAGAGGAGTGGCCTGAACTGGGGTCAAGGACTGTGTTCAAAGTGCACCCCTGCCTCTTTGCCAAGGAAGCAAATATTTCAAATGGAGGAGGAGGAGGAAGCATGCCCAGATCATGGAGCATGTGCCAGTGCCCAGGTGCCATGTGCATGGGAATAGCATGCGTAGCCAGAACAGGTTGTGCCTTTAAAACAGATTGTCAAGTCTCTCTTGCTCTTGCTTTCCAGAGGGAGTGAAGGTCCTGTTTACCTATAACAAGAGCATGGTGAAGTGAGCTGGGTGAGGGGAAGGGTTACTTTCCCCTTCAGGACCCACCTTTCAGCCCTGTGGTCTGGAGAACTGGGTTTGGAGTTTGCTCTGTCGTGTTCGAGCTTTTCTGTTCTAGATGTAGGTGGTGGAATCCTTGCTAGTGGCCTTGGAAGGAAGATTTCAGACTAGATGTTGCTGCCAGACCAGCAAGGAAGCCATGAGAAGCCAGGATGCCTGTAAATTATGTCAGTTTGGGACTTGAGCCCAAGGAGGGTTTGGGACTTGGAACTTGGTGGGACTGTGCTCTAGAGGAACTGAGCTCATCTGTGAAACTAATTCCTTCCCTTCCTCAGTAATTGAGGGGGTATGGTAGAGGAAGAGAGGAATTGTTCCCTCTAGGCATTGGGGGGTAGAATATTTGTATGTTTGTTCACAGTATATCTTCAAAGTAAATATTTTTTGTAATAATTAATCTATTAAGTAGTTAAATAAAACTGGGGTATAGGGTGTTTAGGGAGTGAGGGCTGCTCATCCACCTTTGGTGCCCATCTGGCACTCAGCCCTGACCTGTGGCTCCAAGAGGCTGGAGCATGTAAGTGGCCATATCCTGGTAAAGCATTCTCTGAAGAAGGGCTAACCCAGATTGAGTGTAACCAATGGGCCTCAAACCTGTCAGTGAGTTAGGGGGATGTCTACCCCAAGCATGTGAAGACTTTTCCCTGAGGAATTGGCAGATGAGAACAACTTGTGCCAATCACCATGAAGGTGGCTGAAGCAGGCTCTGGTGGAGCACTTAGAGGTTGGTCAGACATTGAAGATACCAAGGTCACCCACTACATCCAGTCATCCTGACTTTTGTCCTGCCACTGGACTTTGATGAACTGGAAGAGAGAGTGAGGCTGATGACTTTGTATAACTATGTCACTTCAATCCAATTCATGTACAAATCAAGACATCACCCCATGAAGTCATTGGTCCTCTTCGAAAACTAAGGAGAAACAACAACAACAACAAATGAAACTAGAGTGCAGGGGACCCCTAGAATTGAGGGAACACCATTAGTGTGGGCTAGTCCCAATGGCAGAGACGCTAGACAACTCTGAACCTACTTAAAGGTCTTGGAGAATTCTGGGAGAAGGGAGAAATGTAACATGTAACTCTCAGTGGGGAGTCAGGCAGGGTAATCACACACACATATATGTAATAGTGAAAAACACTAGTGTTTTTTGAACCACTGAAATCAATTTTGTTGTGTGTTAGGTTGTACAATAGTTCTTTACCATAATTTTATACAAATGGTTTTTACTTAAGTTTATGTAAGTTTTTACTCAAATTTTGGCAGCTGGTGGCACTGCTGTGCATACAGCATTGGACCTAGAGTAGAGAAAATCTGAATTCAAATCTAGCCTCAGACACTTAATAGTTTTATAACCCTGGGCAAGTCATTTAATCCCGGTTAACCTCTCAGTTCCTTATCTTAAAATGGGGACACATTGGAGAAGGATGTGGAAAACCAATTTTCTTTGCCAAGAAAACCCCTTGGACTTAAGAGTCAGACATGACTGAACAATAACAAAGTGCCTACTATGTTCCATGCACTGTGCTAAACCCTGGGGATAGAAATAGGAAAAAAAGACAGTCTAAGCCCTCAAGGAGCCTACTAATGGGGGAAGACTGAAAAAAGAAGCTGAAAATCAGTTTGGGGAGAAGGTAACCAATGGGGATAGGGGGAGGATGTTCTGAACTGAGCTCTTTTCTTAAATGAAATGAAGGTTTAGAGTTCATGACTCTGCTCTCTGATCAGAGGGACAGAAGGTAGTGATGAGGTGTAATTCCAAGGCTGATTGGTAGTATGATGAAGTTTTCCCAGTAATGAGCTTCCTGGAGCATGGGGGGAAAGCTAGTCAGAGAAGTCCCAAAGTAGGGTAGCCAGGGAAGGAATGCTGAAGACTGGGGCAGCTAGGTGGTGCTGCAGTGAATAGTCAGGAGGACCTAGGTTCAAATGCGGCCTCAGAAACTTAACACTTACTAGCTGTGTGAGCTTGGGCAAGTCACTTAACCCCAATTGCCTTGCCTTCCCCCTCCAAAAAAAAAGAAATGAGGAAGAATGTTTCAAGGATCAAATGAATAATATTTGTACTCAGTACTGTGCATGGCCCATAGAAGGCACCATGTAAATGCTTCTTCCTTCCCCATTGCCCTTATACTGTTATTCTTTACTATACTTTTATGCAATGTTGATATGTATTCTGGTATTCAGCATGCTGCTTTCTGCTTCCCTGACATGTAAAATTGCCATAATTGCATGCCACATACATTTTTCTATTGTATGGAACTTTCTTATGTGTGTTGTGGTAAAAGTTATGCTTGAGGTACGCTGTACTTTGTACTGAACCTGTGCTAATAATGAGAGCTGTGTGAAATACTGGCACAAGAGACTTGATATTTCTCAAGAAAATATAAGATGAGTGCCTGATTAGACTTCAGAACACCAGAAAGCGTGCAAAGGCAAAACAATGGGAGACCTTTAAAGGTAAAGGAGAAAGCCTTCCACTTGCTGAAGTTCAGTCATTTCAGTCTGACTCTTCGTGACCCCATCTGGGATTTTCTTGGCAGAGGTACTGAACTGGTTTGCCATTTCCTTCTCCAGATCATTTTACAGATGAGGAAACTGAGGCAAACAAGGTCAAGTGATTTGCTCAGGGTCACAAAGCCAATAAGTATCTAAGGCCAAATTTGAACTCAGGAAGATTAGTCTTTCTGACTCCAGGCCTGGAGCTCTATTCATTACTCCACTTAGCTGTCTAAACATTTATTAAGTACCTACCGTGTTCTTTGGCACCGTCCCAAGCACAATCCAGGACTTATCCCCTTTTAAAGGAAATAGCAAATAAAAAACAGACAGTCCCTGCCTTCAAGGAGTTTACAATCCATTGGGGGTGGGGTGGGTGACCACACACAAAAAGAAGCTGAAAATAGGGGCTGTGAAGGAAGAGAAGACACCCACTGCAAAGTCCAATAGCAGTGGAGCTAGTGGCAAATGGAGAGAAAGATGCCTTCCTCCTTAAATAGAATCCCAGGAGCCCCTGATCCAGCTCTCCAGTCAAAGGGTCAGAGGAAGCTGAGGAGATGTGAGGACCAGGCAGAATCAATCTTGCAGCATGATGGGATTTTCCAATGAGGAGTTTCCTGAGGAAGGAAGGCATGCTGGAGGGCTCCAGGGGAATCCAAGAGCAGTGGAGTTGGTGACAAATGGGAAATACCCAAAGATAGAATGTATTCAGCACTTCCAAAGATCTTGTTTTCCTTTGCTGTTCCTTGGGTGGCCTGAACTTAAAGGGTTTTCCAGCTGGACCTGCTAGAGTTTGTGATCATGATGGACTAATAGATTTAGGGCTAGGAGAATCTTCAAGCCCCTCATTTTACAGATGCCCTGAAAGGGGAACCTTGTATCCAGGGTCATAGAGGTGGTAAAATTTGGAAGTGGGATTTGATTCCAGGCCCTGAGTCCAGAGTCAGCCCTCCTTCCATTGCATACCATTGTCTCAAACATGGCCATGGCCTTTAAGATGCCAGAGTGGTCTCCACCTGGCAGTGAGGGAGCAGAAGAGAAGCTAGGTAGAAGGAGGAATTCTTGTTGGCTTCTGGCTACCTCAACACATCAAGAAGCTGGCATTTTAGAGGTGGCTGAATAAGTTCTAGTGAGGAAGTTCCTTCCACTATTGTACATCAGCAACTCTTTTGCAACTTAGAATCTTAGAAAGTTGCCTAAGGCTTAAAGAAGGGAGACTTGCATCTTCCAGCCACCTGATCTGGCACTCTTCATTCTGCCATATTATCTTACATCACTGCTCTTATTCTTATATGAATATGAAGCAAGGTAGGACAATGGGAGTATTAGGTTGGGCAGGGGTAGAGAACCTTGGGCTGCTCAGTTCCCCAGCTTGGGGAACAAATGAAGGGGTTGGACAGGCTAATCCCTGAGTTCCCTCCCTTCTCTGGTACTGGATGACCTTGCACTGATGTTTTTGATGACTTAGGGCTTTACTCAGTTATCATTCTCTCCTTGGCCCTGGGGGATCTGGGCTTTGGGATCCATTCCAACTTGGCCAGTATTTTTCCACTTCTGTAATGCTAGGGGAAAGTACAACCACAGACTGGCTGATATTCTCCTTATTCCTGGTCATTTACCTTTGCACCCTGCTAAAGAGAATGGAATAAGCATATGCTTATATAGCACCTGCTGTCAGGCACTGTGCTAAGTGCTTAACAAACATCTCGTTGTATCCTCACAAAAAACCTTGGGAGATAGGTGTTGTTATGATCCTCATTTTACAGATGAGGAAACTGAGGCAGACAGCAGTAAAGTGATTTGCTCAGAGTCACCTAGCTATCTGAGGCTATCTTTGCGTTCATGTCTTGACTCCCAGCCCAATGCTCTATCCACTGCATTACCTAGCTTTCTGGGGAGCATTGTGATTGGGATGGCCATATGGGTTGAACTGGAGCTACTTATGTCCATGTACTTTCTTCTCATCATTCTTCCCCTCTTGGATATATACTACCCAATGGTCAAGTGATAAAAATGCTACTTAATCTGTTGTCACAGTCTAGAATAGTAATGAAATTTGAAGATCCCTTTGTATTGTTAAGCTGAGAGGTACTTAGCACCTAGTTTCAAATTAAGCCTCTGTTAAAGAAACAGAAAGTATGAACCCCTGTTGCTGATATAACAGGAAAGGGCTGAACAGGGAGAAGCTATATTGTATTTGAGGAAGAGCACAAGCTGGACAGACAGAATTTCCTGGGGTAAGCATTGTGGAGGTAGGGCAGCTGCTGCTGGACTGAAGACAACTGAGAAATGAGAAGAACTGAGAAGAGGAATGAGAATTGATGACTGAGACAGAATTTCTTGGAGTAAGCCATGTGGAGGCTGGATAGAGTGGTTTTGATTTTGAGAACAGAACTCATGATGCTGAGGAATTCTGAGGGCCAGCCAGAGCTGAGGGCCAGGTAGAGCTGTTGAGGCTGCCTGCTGAGGATTCCTGAGGGCCAGCTGGAGCTGCCGAGGACTTCCAAGGGCTGGCTGGAGCTGCCAAAGACTGAGGAAGCATGACTGTAGTACTGGTTGTTATGGCTTTGTTAATGTATATAAATGTTATTGTGGCCTCGTTGAGTCTTGTCCTCCCAGGAACAGAGCCTGTGAAGGATTTGAGATGGGCTGGGCCCTGTGAGCTGCAATGTGGAGTGGGAACTGTACAGGGAACTGGACAAGGAGCTGGGAGCTGTCTACCTTTGAACTCAGGTGGCAGTTGGTTAGATTCAGGTGGGAGCTGGGACCATGGAAGAGGAATCATGGTAGTTGAAAGCCTGCTCCAAGTCAAGATGAAAAGACCTCTCTGTGGGTACTGAGTAGTGACTAATGAAATTGTCTGAGTAGTGTTGACCCTGATGTGACGTTTTGTTTTGGGACTCACTTTGGAAACAGTTGTGTGATTTGGCCAGATGAGACTCTGGGCAGCCATTGAGCCCTCCCAGCTTTGAAAACTCAGATGTTGGTGCTTCCCTCTCTGGTAACTGACTAGCTATGGATGTAATGGTCAGGCAGCTGGAAGCTCTGGCTGCTAAATTGTGTTATTTTCTGTTGTAACTTCTGTTTGTATTCTCTGAAGTTCAGGGTGCTGACTTTTTCTCCTGAACTAGGTAAATGATATATGTTTGATTGATTAAAGTGATTGTTGAAATTGTAACTTAATTGTACCCCATGGGTGGGGGGACTTTGACTATTGTACTTTATGATTGAATTAAGGACTCTGTGATTGACTAAATGAATGTACTTTGTTTATTATTGGAAACTAATCTCCAATTGATACTACCCAAGGGTGGAGTACTTTGACTTTTGTATTTTGTATCCCTTAAGGAGACAAGCCTCCTTAATGGTTGAATGATTGAGTTACTAAGTGATTGAGTTACTAAATGATTGTACTTTGTTGAAAACTAATGTGACCACTTTGGTGAAAACTATGTGTCCATTTTAGTGATAAGTTGTGACATGGTGAATGCTGTATTTTGATTTTCCGTGATAAGTTGTAACATTTTGAATGCTGTACCTTGATTTTCTGTGAATATTTTGCTCTGATTTGTTATTGAATAGAGAGTTCGATATACTATGTAATCAGAACCTTGAAAGCTGTTCATAGCGGCAGTCCTCTGGAAAGCTGCTCATGAGTGGCTTTACACAGTCCTATACCATGTCCTATGGTAGATGTGTTTCTTAGATGTACTTTAAAAAATTCATCTTTGCAGGCTCACAATGTTTACTGTTGGTGGCCCATGACTGCTATGTAGCATCTGTAAGCCACTCTGCCATGGAGTGCTCATGAATAAGAAGAGGCCTTGGTTGCCTCCACAGGCAGCCATGGTTGGGAATCTGGGTTCTTCAATGCCATTCTCCATATTCTCTTCCTCCTCAGAATGACGTTCTGTAGTCCCAAGGAGATAAACCATTTTTTTCTGTGACATAAGGGAACACCTGAAACTACTGGCCTGTAGAAGCATCAGAACCAACCAACTGTAGATTTAATTGTGGGTGGGACTTAGAGAGAATCACCTTCTTTGCCTTAACTCTCAGTTCTTACATTCCCATTATCATCATCATGCTGAAGACTCATTCTCCCAAAGAGAGGATTAAAGCCTCCTCTGCTTATGGTTCTCTCCTCACAGTGGTGATTCTGTAGAATCACTTTTTTGGTGGGTAGCTCTCTAGAAGCAGCCTGGATGTGGACAAGGTGAAGGGAATACTGCTAAGTATCATCATACTCATGGTATGACCCTTATCTAACTCTTGAGAAATGGTCAAGTAAAGAGGGCTATCCACATCCCCCCAAATTAGCAATAAAATATCCTCTTAAAATGTAAAACAAGCTTTCTCTTCCTAACTTCTATACTTTTTTTCCCCCTCTCTCACCCTCTGCACCAGGGCCTTCTCCTCAGGAGGAGCTTACCTGGCTCAAGAATGGGTTTTTGGCTCTCTACATTGTTGCAGGACAAATAATCAGAGGAAGTAAAAATAGAGAAAAAAAATAAAAACAGTCAAATCACCCATCTCAACAGCTAGTTCACTAGCCTGGATAAAGGAAGAGAATCAAAAAGTCTTCCATCCAGGAAGATTTCCAGTGAATTCTAGAGCTTATCATTAATCACCTGAGATCACCAGTACTTTCTTCTTCCCTGAGGGAAAGGACCAAGATTCATGGATTCATGAGAACTTTGACTCACTTCTAACCAATTGAAGATAATGAGAAAAGCAACAATGGCAATGCAATGGAATCCTTGAGCAGCTGTAGAAACAAACTCTACTTTGCTTTTTGATTATATAACCTGGATAAATATGACAAGCTTTCTCAAAATCAGTTGTTACAAGCACTGTACATGATGGTTGGAGTGAATATTTCAGATGAACAGCTGGGCAGCATTGTAACAGAACAATTCAGAGTCCATACAGGATAGGGACTATACTAAAGAGTTTGTCCAAGTTCTAGAGAAAGTAGATGTAGAGTAGAGAAGGAGCATTTGATTTCTTTTTTTTTTCAATGAAAAAGCTTTATTAAGTCCTTCCTATGTGCCAAGCACAGTGCTAAGCCCTGAGAATACAAAACTGAGAGCAAATCAGCCCTGCCCTTACTTTCTTTTTTTTTAATTAAGCAAATGCTTTATTAACTTCTGGTTTACATCATTCATTTCCACTAGATTATGAGTTACATTTTCCCCCCATTTTTTCCCTACCCACCACCCCAGAATAGCAGTCCCACTAGATATCCCCTCATCCAATCTGCTCTCTCCCATATCTTCTTCCATACCCCCTTTGACTTTGCCATTAGGGCAAGGTGAATCTCTGAGCCCCAATGCCTGGACATCTTATGAAACATTTAATTTTAAAACTTCGATTTTCAGATCTATTCCCTTCCTCCCTTGTCACCCACTCCCTCTGAGAAGATAAGCAATTCAGTATGTGTTGTACATGTATAGCTATGCAAAACATTACCTTAGTAGATATATTGTAAAAGACTGCTTATATTTCCCTCCCACCCATCTCACCTCCCACCTGGTCCATTCCCTACTTTGATCCTGTCCCTCTTTGATAGTGGGTACTTCTAACCTCCCCTCTCCCCAGAATGCCCTCCCTTCCATCATCCCCCCTCTCATCCTCCTTTCCCCTACTCAGGAGAGTGAGTAAGGGTAAGATATTCCATTTAGTATATATGTGATTCTCTCCTTGAGCCAACTTCAGTGAGAATATGCTTTTGCCTTTTTGCCTTCCTGTTCTTCCCCTCCCCTGCAACTACTTCCCCTTGCCTCTTCTACATGAGATAGTTTGCCCTACCCTGTCTCTCTCCATCTCCTCTTGCCACTTTCCTCTCTCACCTCTTGACTTCACCCCCTTAAGAATCATCCCTTCCTTGGGGTGGCTAGGTGCCACAGCGAGCAGAGAGCCAGCCTTGGAGCCAGAAGGACCCGAGCTCGGATCTGGCCCCAGACACCCAACACACAAACAAAAACCCAGCCACGTGAACCTGGGCAAGTCACCCAACCCCAATTGCCCTCCAAAAAAAATAATAATCATCCCTTCCCATCAAATTCAACCTGTGCCCTCTATCCATGTATACCTGTGAACATATGCCATGTACCCTTCTTCAATTATTTTCATAATGAGAAAGGTTTCATCAGACACAGTTATTGTTTTTCCATGTAGGAATGTAAATAGTCCAACTTTGATAAGTTCCTTTTGATTTCTTTTCCTTGATTACCTTCTCAAGCATCTCTTGCTTCTTGTGTCTGAATGTCAAATTTTCTATTCAACTCTGGTTTTTTCATCAAGAATGCTTGAAAGTCCTCTATTCCACTGAATGACCATATTTTCCCCTGAAACAAAATACTCAGTTTTGCTGGTAGGTGACCCTTGGGTTCATTCCCAGCTCTTTTGCCCTCTGGAATATCATATTCCATGCCCTTCTATCCCTCAGTGTAGAAGCTGCCAGGTCCTGTGCTATTCTGATTGTGTTTCCACAATATTGAAATTGTTTCTTCCTGGCTGCTTGTAGTATTTTCTCCTTGATCCGGGGATTCTGGAACCTGGCTATAATATTCCTGGGAGTTTTCTTTTGGGGTTCTTTTTCAGGAGGTGATCTGTGGATTCTTTCAACCTCTATATTGCCCTCTGGGTCTAAAACATCAGGGCAATTTTCCTTGAGATTTTCTTTAAGGATGATTTCTAGGTTCTTTCTTTGATCATGGCTTTCAGGTAGTCCAATAATTTTTAAATTATCTCTCCTGGATCTGTTTTCCAGGTCAGTGGTTTTTCCCATGAGATATTTCACATTACCTTCTATTCTTTCATTTGTTTGGATCTGCTTAACAACATCTTGATTTCTCATAAAGTCATTAGCTTCCATTTGCTCCAGTCTAACTCTGAAGGAATGAATCTCCTCAGTCAACTTTTGAGATTCTTTTTCCATCTGGCAAATTCGACTTTTTAAGGCATTCTTCTCCTCATTGCCTTTCTGAGCCTCTTTTGCCATTTGAGTTAGTCTATTTTTTAAGGTGTTATTTTCCTCAGTCAGGCTGTTGACTTTCATTTCATACTTTTCTTGCATCTTTTTCATTTCTCTTCCCAAATTTTCCCCCACTTCTCTTATCTGCTTCTTAAGGTCCTCTATGGCCTGTAGCCAGCTTGTATTTTCATTTGGGGCTTTTGGTGCAGGAGTTCTGACCTCACAGTCCTCCTCCATGCTTTGAGCCTCTTTGCCCCTAAAATAGGAGTCCAATGTTGAACTTTTCTGTTTATTTTGTTTCATTTGCCTAGGCATGTTGCCACTTAATTACTTGATTTTTTGGGCTTGTTGCCACAGTAGGACTCTGCCACCAGACAGGGGAGCTTCCGCCCAAACGTGGGGTCTTCACAACTTCCGCCAGTTGGGTGGCCTCTGTAAAGCCTCCACCCACTCTGTCAAGTTGGATACCCACCCCAAACTTCCCCCCCAGACCACAATCCAGATCCAGGAAGTTTAAAGCAAAAGCGATTAACCCCCAGACTGATTGCTGGATCTTCCTACAGTTTGCAGACCAGGAGCTAGAGCCACTACTGACGCTGCAAAATGGCTTCTGTGCAGCTGTTTCTTCAGCAGCTTTTTGCCCCCAGGGGAGGAAGCCACGTGTTCCCCAAATACTGGTCCCAAAGTCCATAGGGCACTAGCCTCTCACTTTGTCCTAGGCATGTCTGTGCTGATAATTCTGGAATCGCCACAATTGCTGGTATTCTGGGGTTCCACCAGCCGGCTGAAGGCCCGGCCGCCCTGGGGCTCTGCGCGCTGCGCTGTGGGTTCCCAGAGAGCTGCCTGCTCTCAGAGCACTGTGCTGGCTGCTCCCTGCAGGGCTGCTGGGCTGTCCTCAGCAGGAGGTTAGCTTCTCTGTGCCGTTCTGTGGGTGCTGGGGCTCCAGAAGTTGTTCGGAGCTCCCTTTCACATTGTTTGAAATTTGTGTGGGGCAGAGCACATTGGAAATGCTGTTTCTATTCTGCTATCTTGGCTCCACCTCTCGGAGCATTTGATTTCTACACTAACAGACTGGGATTAAACTTCTGGTTGACATGCCTAACAAGATAGGGGATTAGACATTTGTTCCAATCCAAAATAAAAAAGAATACCAACAAGTAACAGCCTGATGAATTAACAGTAGAAAAGGCTAAAACCCTAAACTGATAACTCGGTACTCTCTCCTTTACCAGCCCCCATGTTTTGGCAGGTCTGCACAAAGGGCCTACAGTACTATCTACTCTGCAATTTCCTTGCTGTAGTCTCTACTAGTATACCCTCTTGTCCTTAACCCCACATTCTGTGGCAATAAGCAATAAACTCTGCCTCCACTGCCCTATGCAGAAGAGGTATATTTATAAGAAAGTAGAAGACTACTTTGCCTGGGGCAGCAGAGAACTAAATAAAAGAGGAAACTAGGGGGCCAGCATGTATGTGGGGCATCTCAGGGCCTGAAGGAAAAGGGACTAGCATCCTGATGAGGTCAGTTCTGTCCACCTAGAAATCATTTGGTACAGAGACTGAGGCTGGTGAACCATAAATTGCTCAGCATGAGAGGAGGCTGAGATAGCTTTGAGGTCCAGCCCTCAGGAGAGCCACCATCAGAGGGAAGAGAATCAAAAAGTGAGCTGTAGGGGAATATAAAGAAAAGGACTGAAATTATCAAGTATCCCAGGAGGAAAAGAACTCACTTAAACCAACAAGGAAAATATTAATGACAGCAAGGAAGATGGTCTTCAGAGGAGCTAAACAAATCCAAACATCTTTGAATAAATATTGCAAGACAAAGGAAAATGAATCAACACCTGATAAGGCCAAGGAACCTGTGGATTCCAAAGGGAAAATGGAACCTTAGCAGAATTTTCTTTAAGGATTCAAGAGAGAAATGCAAATTATGAAAACAAGATTTATGCCCTGCACAGTAGAAATAATGGGCAGAATAGAAAAACTTGAATCCACAGTGGCAAATCCCACCAAAGAAACAAAAGAGGGAATCACTGATTGAGAATGCAAATATACAGAATTTCAGAGCAATCTGGAAGAGGAAGAGAAAAACCCCAATACTGTTAAAAGAAAACTTCATCCATGAGTACATGTTTTACCCAGGCAAACTAGGACCTAGCTACAGGGTATTATAAGAACTTAAAAGGCTTGGAGACTGTAGGGGCAAGGTAAGCCCCTCTGTGAGGAATACGATTATACAAACCAAGGCCCCAACTCAATATGACCTTACTATTACCCCGAGTTGTTTGGGAACAAGGATCCTGAGAACTTGAGGGCTGCTTCCCTCCTGGGACCCTGGCCAGGTCCTTGAGAAGAGATATGATAACTGTCCAACTCCTGGAACTAGCCACTCCAAGGAAACATCTCTCTTTGGGGGGAGGGCCTTGGAAGGATTGGCCTCCATCCCAGGCCTCACACCAGATATGATGCTTGCTCAAAAAACCTGGCAGTATGCCTTCTTTGTTCTCAGCACTACTTAAACTGTAAGATTCAGACCCCAAATCGGAATCTTACCCATGGAGAAGATGCTCTGCCTGGGACCCTCCCATGATGGCTGTACTGGGATTCCCCAGCTTCTGTGGTCAGGTGTTGGTGCTTCCCCACCATGGTGATGCTTATAAATAAGTATGTAAAAAGTATGTAAATATACATAGCCACTATTAATCATAGTTGCTCTTATTCTGCTATCTTTAAGCCTCTTATTCTGTTATCTCTTGTTTCTTTCTCACTTGCCTATATATACATATATTCTGAATAAATATTCTAAAGACATTGCCTTGGGTCTTTCTTGGAGTGCCAAGCATTCTGTTTATATGAATTCTGAACCCCCTTAATTGGACAGAGACCTGTAGTTGAAGCAGTAGCATCTCATTGGGAAGATGGTGGCAGTGGTAGGGATGGACAACAGTGGGTGATGGCAGGGGGAAGTGTACTCACTGGGCAGTTTGACCATCATCAGGAGAGAGCGTCTAAGCCAGGGTTGGGGAATCTGTGGCCTTGAGGCCACATGTGGCCCTCTAGATCCTTATGTGAGGGCCTTTGACTAAATCCAAACTTCATAGAGCGAAGTCTTTTATTAAGGGACTGCAGGTTCCCCACCCCTGTACTTTAAGCAGTGATTGAAACAAAACAAACACAACATATAGAAACAAAAGAACATAGTAGCATAGACTCCAATTACTGTAGTAGTAAGGACTCCAGTTATTGGTGTAAAGACTCACTATTTGACAAAAACAGGAGCACTTTGACAGAAATTATATTTAGACCATCATCTCATATCATATACTGTAATGGTAATGGGAATTTGAAGATGTTTCCTGCCCCTTAATGAGCCTAAGGGAATTTGAAGACCTTTCCTGTTTTGAAAATAAACTCTGCCCCCTAATAGGCTGAATGTGATCACATGAATCCTGTGGTAGGTGGAGTTTGCTGAAGGGTGGAGAGGAGCCCAACAAGAGAAGCTTGCTTGGGGGAGGCTTGTTTTTCAGGAAGGCCCTGAATTTGTTAATTTGTAGTTAGACAGTGGGTTACAAGGATTGTGATATTCTCTGACCCTGAAGAAGGGTATATACACTCTGAGGTGAGGTTTTGCTTTGGGGCTCACTTATGGGAAGACTTGTGTGATTTGGCCAGATGAGACTCTGGGAAGCTGTTGAGCCTCCGCCCCACTTTGAAAACCCAGATGCTGGTGCTTCTCTCTCTGGTAACTATGTAGGTATGTGATGATTAGATAGCTAGAAGACCTGTCTGTTGAATTTTGCTCATTTCTCTGTCTGTATTTTTTGTCTGCTTGTAACTTGTTTGTATTTTCTCTGAAGTTCAGGGTGCTGACTTTCCCCCCCTGAACTAGGTAAATGACATATATATTTGATTAAACCAAGATTCTTAACCCCTTTGAGTTGCTTTCCTTTAGAAAAGCAGATCAAAGAATCTATGCTAGCAGCTATCCTGCGTATGCTAGAGTGCTTGCTGATACATTATACCAAGATAAACTCCATAGGATTATATGACTTAGGTATAAAAGGTTGCATCATAAAGTAATTAGGAGAGCAAGGGAGGAAATACCTTTTATACATATGCATAGGGCAAGAATCAAACAATAGAAGCACCAGTGGGCCAGTGAGAATATATGAACAAGAAAGTGAGACGGTCAGTTCTGATCCCTCTCCTTTAGCTGATTGGTTCCAATTTGTCTTGTATCTATCTCGTTTGTGCATAACTATTTGCTTATTGTCTCCTACATTAGACTGGGAGCTCCTTGAGGGCAGGGACTACCTTTTACCTTTCTTTGTGTCTCCAGAACTTTGCACAATGCTTGGTATTTAGTTGGTGCTTAATTAGTGTTTATTGCCTGGTGTAGTGCCAATGCAATATTTACAGGTCTCACGATCATGATAAAGACCGTGACTATAAATACTGCATGATGCTTGATCACAAAATATACCAAACTATCCATACAGAGGACAGAAATGAAACGTTTATTTAGACACCAGAAAACCGAATCCCAAAACCAGTAAGCTGATTCCATTACAGTACCAAAGAAATTCAGAAGCCATAATAACACTGAGAGCCACAGCATCCTTCAGCCTTCCCACAAACCAATACAAGATCAATATTTACTCACAAATCTCTCTGTCTCCTTAATGAGTGTCTTCTCTCCCCCATCCTCTGGCTAGCTCTGACTCCCAGCTTCCTGTGGGCTCTGCTTCCCTTCAACAAACTCCTCCCACTACAGGCTCCATGTGACCACATTCAGCCTATCAGGGGGCAGAGTTTATCTTCACAGCAGAGAAGTTTCCTGTGGGCTCTGCTTCCCTTCAGCAAATTCCCTCCATCCCAGGCTCCATGTGATTCCATTCAACCTATTAGGGGGCAGAGTTTACTTTCAGAGCAGGGGAGGTCTTCAAACTCCCCCCTAGGTCTATTTAGGGGCAGGGAAGATCTTCAAATCCCCATTACCATTACACCTGGCTGACTGATTTAGGAGTGGAGAGACTAGAAGCCCAGAGATTTGGTAGGAGGCTATTGTGATTGATCTAGTCACAATGACATGACTTTCTCCAACAGTTTTCAGTACCACTGTTTATCAGTAGGAGCAGAGAATGTAAAGGCAGCCCCTCCTAAGGCCAATATGGGTAGCTACAGAGCAAGGGACTGAAGGGTAGAATTTAACTGGTCAACCATTGGTTCAATATTGAGAGAGGAAGAAATTGAAACTAGGACAGGGTGATGAACTTCTAGGAGTGACTGAATAACAATGAGGACAAAGTTTTAGGCAGATTAAAGCAGGAGAGATAGAAGGGGAAGAGGTTAGGATTAGGGAGGTGAATTTCAGAATCTAGGATCAGAGTGGGATGGTGCAGTTATGGATGATGGTGAAGTCTAAGGTGTAAGCATCTCTGTGGGTAGTTGAGAGGTAGTGAAGATAGAAGTCATGGGAGTTGAGGAAGTTGATGAACTGATTAGCCAGAGTGTTTGAGGGGAGGGGGAATACTTGTGAATCAGGCACTGAGCACCTTGAGGAGGGAGAATGGCCTGGAAGCCAATAGGTAACTGCCACCAGGATTTAGAGAGAGTGATATAAGCAAATGGAGTGCACTCTGAAGGTGAACAGGTTGACGATTGGAGGTTTGGAAGTGATGGTGAGGAGGAAAAAGGGGAGATAGAAGGGGAGGAGGTTAGGAAGTTAGATAGTTAGGAGGTTAGTCTTCCTCTCCTCCTCCAGTGTCTTGGCAAGCATGAGCAATGGAGCCTCCAGTACTGGAGACAGTGACTAGAGATACAGTAATTTCTTCAGGGAACCATTTTATGACTGTCAAAGGATGGAAAAATTATGAGGAGAAGAGAGCTAGGAGAAAAGTGAATTTGTTAACATTACAGGATTCCAGAGGGGAAAATGGAAGGGGAAGAAAGAGGAGGGCATGGATTGTGGAAGGCTGGTACTGAGGTAAATGGTGATGGTGGCTCAGGGAGCTGGAGCAGAAGGAAAAAAGTTAGCTGGCCTCTGAGGTTCTATCCAACTCTGAAATACTGTGATTCCGCAAGGTTTTCCAAGAATCTTCCTAGGCAACAACACTAAGGATGTATTGTTTTTTGCACCTGGTTTCAATCCTGGTGCTGGTCCTTTCTAGGTATGTGACCTTGGGCAAGATTCTTCTCTTTTGGTACCTCAGTTTTCTCCTTTGTAAAACAAGAGACTTAGACTTGAGGAACTCGAAGGGCTGTTCCACTTAAGAAGCCTATATTCAGTTCTTAGGATTCTAAGAGATACTACCACTGTTTGAAATTATATCCCAAAACACCAAATTTCTCAAACTGACCACTTTGCTGGTTTGCTTTTGCTGCTGGTGGTGGATGGGACAAATGGAGTCTGAGGGATGGGACCAGGTGGGATCTGTAATGTGTACAAGGATATTTCTAGTTCTAAACCAAAACAAAATTCCCAAACTCTCCACTGGTTTTATCTACCTACAGTTGGGTGGGAACAGCATCTCACCCTGAAAAGGTGGTCACCATATTTTAAGGTATGTCTTTAAATAGTTATTGTGTTGATAGAATTCCATCCCTCTTTCCCCACTCCCTCCCTCCTTTCCTTACTGTTCAGACTTAGGTCCATTACCGAATGTCAGCTCTGACAAGGCTCAGAACCAGATCTCCTGACTCTGGTCATGTGGGACCCAGGGCAGTTTTTGAAAGTGTGTCTATGACTGAAAAATGCTGAAAGCATGAGCATTGTTTGGTGGTGGTAGGGTGATTGCAATCATTTGGAGTCTGATAAAACAGAAAATAGAAACCAGGGTACTGATTTCTCCAGAGGTTTAACATGAAAACATAAATCAAAGGTGGTTATAGGACTGCCCCTCCTCCCTCCCCACCCCCCACAAGCTCCCAAGCACCTTCCTAAGTGGGAAAACCTTCTAATTGCTTCCTTCCCCTGAGAGAAACCAAGGCATTAATTGCCTCCTTCAGCTCCAACTTTTGCAACTGTTTAATAAGGCCTTCTGCAAGGTCTCATTATGAGTAACTTTTCTTAGCACATGGGAGTTGCTTGCAGAGAGAGCCCTCAGAAGGGTTTGTAAATAGCACCAGGCCCCAGGTGGGCCCTGTCAGGTGCAAAACTCAAACTAATGATGCCATGCAACTTTTAGCATTTCCTTGCAGTGAATGCCCTGAGCCTTAGGGCAGAAGGGGAAACAAAGGATTTGACTAGTGCTTTGATTGCCAAATATTTGCCAAGGCCTCACTCCTCTGGCCATGGGCTAGCTAGGCAAATAGAGTATGAGTCCAAACATTGTTCCACAGACTGTGGGACATCTGCGCCTGGGCACAGAGTAGGGATGATCCATTGTCTGAGGTGGAAGAGGCCTAGAAGCCTGCCTTGTCCAACCCAGCCCTGACCTAGAACTCCTTATGATGTCCTTGACAAGGTCATTCTGCCACTGCTTGGAGACCTGCAGAGAGGGGCAGCCTGCCCCCTCCAATAGCAACCCATTTCACTTTGGAACAGATTTTACTGGTACAAAGTTTTTCCTAGTATCAAATTTAGATTGGCCTTCACTTTTGTTCCTAGTTCTGCCCTCTAGGGCCTAGCAAACAGTTCTTGTTCCTCCCCAGTCTTCTCCAGACTAAACATACCCAGTTCCTTTAACCCCTCCTCAAAGGGTATGATCTCAATGCCATTGAGTATCCTGGCTGCCATACTCTGTCCCTCCCCTCCCTCCAGTCAACAGGGTCCTTCCTAAAATGCTGTGCCTGGCCCTGGATAATATTCTCCAGATGCAGTCTGAACAGCATTCTAGGTTGCTGTCATTGTAGGCACTGGGTTTCTCAGAATGAGGCCCTGAATTGTAAGCTCTTTGGGGACTGCCTGCTAACTCATATTGAGCTTGCAATTCACTAAGACCTCGAGATTTTTTTCAGCTGAGCTGTTGTCTAGTTATAGACATCTTAGACTTGTAAAGTTGATGCTCTCTGAGCACACTTAGAGCTATTTCCCATTACCTGTGTCAACCAGTACAACAGACACACTAATTAGACTCAGACTGCTCAGTGTTACACCAGACAATTAGTCAATATGGACAAACAATAGAAACCCTCTTTTCTTCTTCTTTTTTGCATTTCCTTTGGAAGATATTTTTCCTTTTTTTAAAAAAATATTTATTTACTTGTAGTTTACAACATTCAGTTCCACAATCCCTTGAGTTTCAAATTTTCTCCCCCTCCCTTTCTTCCCCCTCCCCCATGGCGGCATGCAATCAAATATAGGATCTACAAATACCTTCACTTTAAACATTAGTCAAGTTGTAAAGGATGGAATTAAACCAATGGAATGAACAACGAGAAAGAAAGAATGAAACAAAACAAAACACAAAAGAGAGAGAGCAAGTAGTTTGCTTCAATCTGCATTCAGACTGTAATTCTTTCCCTGGATGTGGATATCTCTTTCTATCATGAGTCTTTTGTAGTTGTCTTATAACCTTGCATTGCTGAGAGGAGCCCCGTCCATCAAAGTTAGTTGTCACAGATATATGTCTGTAATTGGAAACACCCTCTTCTAAGAACAAGCTGTCAGCCTAGAGGTTTCCATAAACTTCTCTCACCCTGGACTCAGGGCAAGGTTCCCTTTCTGGAGAAAAAGCCAGAGACATGCCAGGAGGCCATGTGTCTTCCTCCTATACAGTCCTCTGGCAAATCTCTGTTGGGTCCTCAGCACTGCCCTCCATCGAACATGGCTACTTTCAGTCCCAAGTGCAAGGGAACAAAGGAGTCAGACCCATTGTGACACAGTAGCAGGCTAATTAATAGTTAGGGCCTCCAGTGGGGTTCTTATGGTTCTGGCCATTGGGGGTCCTAAGTTGTTACCACATAATTTATTACATGAACTACTTACTGATCAAGTTGTTTATGATATTTTTCTTTCAGTGGTCTTTCCTATCAGCACCTCCCCATATGTTTCTCAGTTGTTTAAGAACACATATATCTTAGGGGCAGCTAGGTGGCACAGTGAATAGAGCACTGGCCCTGGAGTCAGGAGGACCTGAGTTCAAATGTGGCCTCAGACACTTGACACACTTACTAGCCATGTGACTTTGAGCAAGTCACTTAACCCCAATTGCCCTCCAAAAAACAAAGCAGAAAAATAGAACACATATATCTTGTCTATCATATCATAGCACACAACTGCTTATCTTAGTCTTGAAAAACAGCTTTAAAAATTACCTACTTAAAACAGCTCAGTCACAAATGGAGTTAATTAAGTTTAAAAACTTATTTCTGCTATGTTATTCAAGTATTAAGACATCTTCTCACAATTGTAGGCTTTCCCTAAGCAATATCCCATGAGACATTGATCAAGACTCTGCTTGAATAAAGCAAGTAAGTGTGATCACAGTTCAGTGTCTTTCAAGGCCCCGTTACTGTGGTTGGTCAGAATATTGAATAGAAATATGCCTCCATATAAGAACTTCCACCCATTAGTCCTCTGAAGTGTTCTACAATAGAGAGAGACCTGGCCTGGGAAGCAGGGAGCCTGAGTTTAGTTCCAATAATTTTACTAAGTCATTGTGGGACCTGGAACGAGTTGCTTTCTGTCTCTGCGGTTCATTTTTCCTCTTTGGAAGAGAAAGCATTCAGGCTAGAGTAAAGTTCCTCCCCTTTGTTGTGTTGTTGTTCCATTGTTTCTGACACTTTGTGATCCTGATGTGGTTTAGGGGTGGTGACATGGTTTAGGGGTACTCAGACCCCCAAATGTCAGAGTACAGGGTGGTGTTGCCTGGAATGAATTCACACACTGAAACCATCTTCCAGTCAAATAGTAAAGTTTATTGTGACACCAATAGAATCGGGGAAAGTTTCTTAGGGAACTTGTAATCTGATAGGAGTGTGTGAGATATGGTGAAGACCCCTGATAAACTTTTAGGATAGGGGACCCACATAGAATTTAAGGTTGGGTTTTCAATTCAGTTTTCCTGTAAAAACAAGCTGCTGACCCTGAAGTTTTTCAAAAGAAAAGGGATGGGAACTTAAGATGCAAACACATCTGCATGGTTACCCAGGTTAAGAGACTAACAAGGATAGGAGTTGTACAAGAATTCTTAGATTACTAAATCTGCAGGATAATCATATCTGCTTGGTTCCTTGCCAATATTGTAAGGGTAAGCTGACCATGAAATGTTTCACAAACAAGGACAAGGACACAGACTTTGATCATGTCTCTTCACTGATTTAAAGAAAAAGAGACTCTGAAAAATGTAGGAGTGTGCCAAAGTTAACAGTTAACTTAGAAAGTTAACTTACAAAATAACTGCACCTGCTTACTATATATATTTCATCACTGTCCTTGGGTTAGATTTATCATATTTTATTTATTTATTTAGTTTGTTTATTTACTTTTATTTTATTACTATTATTATTATTATTATTATTACTATTTATTTTACAACATTCAACTCCACAGTCCCTTGAGTTTCAAATTTTCTCCCCCTTCTCTCCTCCCCTGCCCCATTATAGGATCTACAAATATCTTCACATTATCATTAGTCAGGTTGTAAAGAAGGATTTTAACTGATGGAATGATCAGTGGGAAAGATGAAACACAACAAAACAAGAAAAAGAAAGAGAGCAAGGAGTTTGTTTCACTCTGCATTCAGACTCTGCATCTCTTTCTCTGGATGTGGATATGTCTTTACATCATGAGTCTTTTGGCGTTGTCTTATAACCTTACCTTGCTGAGAGGAACTCAGTCTACTGAAGTTAGTCATCACACATACATTGTATCTGTGATTGTGTACAGATTTTTCCTAGTTCTGCTCTTCTCACTCAGCATCAGTTTATATGTCTCTCCAGGTTTTTGTGAAGTCCACCTGTTCCTCATTTCTTATAGCACAATAGCATCCCATTACATTCATATACCACAACTTGTTCAGCCATTCCCCAATTGATGGGCATCCCCTTGATTTCCAATTCTTTGCTCCACAGAAAGAGCTGCTATAAATATTTTTATACATAAAGATCCTCCTCCCACTTCTATGATCTCTTGGGATATAACCCTAGAAGTGGTATTGCTGGGTCAAATAGTATGCACTTATTTATAGTCCTTTGGACATAGTTCCAGATTGCTCTCCAGAATGGTTGGATCAGTTCACAACTCCACCAACGATGCATTAGTGTTCCAATTTTTCTACATCCTCTCTAGCATTTATCATTTTCTTGCTTTGTCATCTTAGCCAATCTGAGTGGTGAGATGTTGTACCTAAGAGTTGTTTTGATTCGAATTTCTCTAATCAATAGTGATTTAGAACATTTTTTATATGCTTATATATATCTTTAATTTCATCTTCTGAGAACTGCCTGTTCACATCCTTTGACCATTTATCAATTGGGGAGTGACTTGTATTCTTATAGATTTGACTAAATTCTCTGTCTATTTTAGAAATGAGGCCTTTATCAGAGACATTGGTTGTAAAAATTCTGTCCCAATTTTCCACTTCCCTCTTAATCTTGGTAACATTGGCTTTATTTGTACAGAAGCTTTTCAATTTAATGTAATCAAAATTATCCATATTGCTTCATTTTTGATGGTGCCTTTTAGCAGGATATAGTTTCCTTCCTTATCTCTTTTAATTAGATCTATTTTTGCTTTTGCTTTGTCTGAGATAAGAATTGCTACCCCTGCTTTTTTTTACTTTAGCTGAGGCATAATATATTTTACTTCGGGCTTTTACCTTTACCCTGTGTGTATCCCTCTGTTTCAGATGTGTTTCTTGTAAATAGCATATTGTGGGATTATGGTTTTTAATCCATTCTGCTATCTGCCTCTGTTTTATGGGAGAGTTCATCTCATTCACATTCACAGTTATGATTACTATCTGTCTCCTTCCCTCTATCCTATTCCCTCCCCTGTTTATGCTTTTATTTTTCTCCCCTTCTCCCTTACCCTCCTTAAGACTTTTCCTTTTGACCACTGCCTCCCTCAGTATTCCCTTCTTATCACCTCCCCTTTTCCTCCTCTTCCCCCTTACTTCTTCCCTCCCTTCTAACCACCCCCTTTTGTAGCCCTTCCCCCCCTCCTACTGCCTGTAGGGTATGATAGATTTTTATACTTAATGTAGTATGTGATTTCTTCCTCGAACCAAGATTGAGAAGAACAGATCTCATGCGATGCTCCTCTCCCTTCCTTCTTTTCCCTCTGTTATGATAAGTTTTATGTCTCTTTTGGATAGAGTCCTGTAGTTAACTGATTATGTTATTCCCTCCTTGCACCAGAACCAATGAGGGAAAAGCTCATATAATGCACATCTCCCTCTTTTCTTTCCCTCTACTATAATGATTTTATGCCTCTTTGTGTGGCATAATTTACCATTTTCTGCTTCTTTCTTTTCTCTTCTTCCATTGCAGTCCCTTTGCAGCCCTTAATAAGGTTTTTTATCGTCATTTTGTGTAATTTATACCCACACCCTCTATTTATCTATATCCCTTTTAGATTTTGCCATATGTATAGAATTTTCAGTATTAACAGGTATTAGCTTGCCATATAGTGATGTAACCAGGTTGCTCTTATTAAATAACAGGGTGTGTGTGTGTGTGTGTGTGTGTGTGTGTGTGTGTGTGTGTGTTCCCTATTTAGTTTTCTATGTCTCTCTTGAATCTTGTAATTGGAGGTTGAATTTTCCATTGAGCTCTGGCTTTTTTATCAGGAAGGTCTGTTATATCATTAAATGACCATCTCCTTGCCTGGAAGAATATGTTCAGTTTTGCTGGATAGGTGATCCTTGGTTGTAACCTGAGCTCTTTCGCCTTATGAAAAATCATCTGATCTTTCAGTGTAGAAGCTGCCAGATCTTGTGCAATCCTCAGTGTGGTTCTGTGATATTTGAATTGTTTATTTCTGGCTGCTTGTAGTATTTTCTCCTTTACCTGATAGTTCTGGAATTTGGCCACAACATTTTGTGGACTTTTCAATTTGGGATCTCTTTCAGGAGGTGACTGGTAGATTCTCTCGATTTCTGTTTTACCCTCTGGTTCTTGGATCTCAGGGCAGTTTTCCTTGATGGAAGATGTTGTCCAGCCTCTTTTTTTCATTATGATTTTTCTGGTAGGCCTATTATCTCTCAGATTATCTCTCTTGGATCTGTTTTCTAGGTCAGTTATTTTTCCATTGAGATATTTTACCTCTTTTTCTAATTTTTCATTTTTGATGTGATTTATCACGTTTTAGATTGTGCCCTCAAAGCTCGTGAGAATGAGCTGAGAGGAAGTGGGCTAGGGAGGGGGGATTGTGATTAAGCAATGGGGCTGGGGCTATAAAAGTATGTATCTTCTCTATGCCTGGCGTAGTCTGACACTGAGAATGTATTGAATGCACTCAGTGTAAGTCGTCCTTTTCTTGAGAGAATAGTAATAAACTCCTTTTCACTTGTTTTTTTTAAGCAATTGGGGTTGAGTAACTTGCTCAAGGTTACACAGCTAGTTATTTATGTGTGGGTGATAAGTAACTGAGGCTGAAACCGATCCCGGGTCCTCCTGACCCCAGGGCTGGCACTCTTACTCACTGTACCACCTAGCCGCCCCTCCCCTTTTTACTTTCTACCTTGAGAAGCATCTGAGTTTAATTTGGGTAAGGGTCTTTGTTACCCCACACAGCAGTGATGTTTAAGCTTATATGGAAAAGGGACAGGGAAAGGAATGCTAATTAGGTGATGCTAGGTAGGATTAGGGAATGGTCAATATTTGTAAGTAACCTAGGTGTTGGGCTGCTGCAATGTATGGAAAAACTCAGGGAATCAACAGAGATAACTTTGTTGAAGGGACAAGATAGGAGGGCTGCTAGAGAGCAAGGTCCTTGGGCAGGCACCAGAGCCAGTCCTTAGGCCAGCTCTCCTGTGTCTATACTGATATCAAAGGAATTACAGAGTTAGGTCTATGTGTGTGTGTGTCTTCAACAGGAAAAGATTTACTCACATTGGGGTGAGAGGGGTAGGGGCTGGGTTGCTTCCAGAGACATGGTCTTTATCTTTTGGGTTCCAGGTCTGTAATGGAAATGCAAATTTAAAGATCTTACCTGCCCCTAGCTTAAGTGCATCTGGTGGAAGGCTTGTTTTTCAGGAAAGCCCACACCTTGATACTTTGTAATTGGGCAGTGGGTCAAGAAGGTTGTTACATCCTCTGAACCAGGAGAAGGCTATATAAACCCTGATGAGAGGCTTTGCTTTGGGGCTCACTTTGAGAAGTGTTGTGTGATTTGACCAGATGAGACTCTGGCCAGCTGTTGAGAACCCCCGGTCTTTGAAAACCCAGATGCTGATGCTTCCCTCTCTGGTAACTGTGATTTGGTATTGATATAATGGTTGGATAGTTTGGAAGCCTGTCTGTTTGATCTGTCTGTATACTCTGAAGTTTGGTCAGCAGACCTTTTCCCCCTGAACTAGGTAATATATGTTTGTTTGATTAAAGTAAGCTTGTTAACTGATTTGAGTTGCTTTCCTTTACAAAAGCAGATCTAAGAACCTGTGTTGGCAGCCACCCTGGGGATGTTGGGGTGCTTGCTGCTACAAGGTCCCACCACCTTATCAATCCCATTTGGGGTTTTCTTGGAGAATATACTGGAGAGCTTTGCCATTTCCTTCTCCAGTTCATTTTATAGATGAGGAAACTGAGGCAGACAGGGTGAAGTGACTTGCCCAGGGTCACACAGTGTCTGAGGCTAGATTTGAACTCAGGTCCTCCTGCCTCCAGGCCCAGTGTGCTCTACCACCCAGCTGTCCCAAGGTTCCTCTCCTACTAGCACCTTTTCTAACTCTTTAAACCTGTTTCCTCATTCCTTCCTCTTCCCATCCCTTATCTTTAGTCTTTGTAGATTATTTTGTTCTCTACTTTACAGATATACAGGACCCCTGTGTTGGGAACAATATCTTAATTCCCTCTTCTACCTTCCCCCACCCCCATACAAGTTAGGCTATTTTTTCCTTCAAAGATACTAAAATCATCCTTGAGACCCAATTGCCTCAGGGGACTAAAGGCTTACTGAGACCACTGACATCACTTCCTGGTGGCCATAGCCAGGAAGAGCTCCATACCCTCTAGGATACTTGGCTTAGAGGACCATTGGTTACTTAAAGGCCAGGCAATATCACTCAGTTAAATCAACTCAATGTTTCCAATGCCTATCCTTGTTGAATATCCTTCTCCTGCTAAAGCTAAGTAAATCTCATTTTAAACCATTGATTGACCTCTGAGTGTCTCATTTTGTTCTAATGTTGAACATAAATTACCAGGGGACTGATTGTAATCAGTCCCAGGCCAGAACACCCCCTCCCCGCCCCTGCCCCAGAACCTCTGAACTTACTTGGGCTAGGTCTGATCTTGGACACTAACCCCAAAGTGTCAGATTTTTCTTTTTGGTTCATTGTTTCTACTTGGAGCATGCAGGGAAAATCTCCAAATATTGCTTAGGTATAGTTTGTATATAGGTTTCCCCAATTTGAATAATAGGTTCCCCAGCTACTGTATAAGCATCAAAGTAAGAAGTCCAAAACAAGTATGAGGCAGCCTTCATTTTACTTCACAGAAAATACAGAAGACCCAGAAGACTCACAGGGGACCACATACAGATACAACAAATACGTAGGGTCCTCTGTAATACCAATCAGCACAGCACACCTGAGGGCTGCTATTCTGAATAATTTTAAGGGTCTAATTGCAAAGTATAATAAGCACTCTATTCAGAACTAAACCTTATTCAAGAACAACATAACAGCTTATTATTAAGGTGGCCACATGGCCTTAAACAAAACATATCATTCAGTGTATATGTAACACGGCACACAGCATATATAATTGAATTCCACAAAAGATTGTTTATATAATCAGTGGGGGTGGGGGGGTGGAGGGTCCCAGACTGTTAGGGTTGTGAATCCGTGTGAGGGGGTGATTAGTCACTAGTGCCGACTCAAACACTGCTGGTCACGTGAGTACGGACTTGACAATCATTTAAGGCCAGAGAGGGTGCACATGGCTTTCTGAGGGGCATTATTGGGACAAGTTTGCCTGAGGTGTAATGACCCAGGAAAAGGAAGCCAGGAGCACTGACATGGGGGTATTGCTCTACTTGGCAGTGCCCTGAGGATTTCTGGTAAGGACGGTGGTCCCTTGTCTCTTATGATGTACTCAGGAAAGAACATGATTGGCCCCCGCATGGCCCTCCTCCATGGGGGATATAGTAAGAGGTTTGGAGGAAGTTGCAATGGTTAGAAAGCAGTTGCAAGAGTTACAGTTGGAGTTACAGTTCTAGTTCTTGCTTGCTTGCTGTGCACTTAAGATGTAGTTGAATAAACAGCTTGTCTCGCTACTACTGTGTCCGTGGGTGCTCTGTGGGAGTAAAGTTCTTCTTGTTAACAAGAAGCCGGAGACGTCAGATGACCTGGTGATAAGGTGAGATAACGCTGGGGTTGAGACCTTGATCTCAACACCAGACCAGGGTCTTCTGTATCACAACATATTTTTAAGGGGTAGCAAAGAACACAAACACACTCTACCTCTAGGTTACAGTAGGTTATAATCCCCTTAATCAATACAGAGTATCCAAGTAAAGTCTCTTGGGCTGTGTCCTTCAATCCTTCTCCTCAAGCTGTTGTGGCAGACTCCTATCTGGCACTCTCACTGTTCCTGCCTTGTTGAAGAGTTTTCATCTTGACTTGGGGCTGATTTCTGAACCCCTTGGCTGTACTGCTCCTGCTTCTGCCTGGGTTCACACATAGGCAGCTCTCTGCTCCTGCTCCTTGTCTCAGCTCGCTGGAGAACGGACTGCTCCACTCTAAGCTCTCCCTGCTTCTGCCCCCAGCTTCTGTTTCTGGGAAAACAAAACTTAACAGGGAAACAACAATATTTACACAAATTACTAGCACCACCATCTCAATTCACTCTTAGAGCCTAGAGGCTCCTTAATAATAGCTCTTAAAAGGGGCTTAAGTTAAGCCTCTTTTCCATGAGAGGGTCTCTGCCCTTCACTTTCACAACCAAGAGACTTCTTTAGCCAATCTCTGCAGCTGCCCCTGCTCGCCTTCTCAATGCTCCATGCTCAACACACATTTTCTTCTTCTTTATACTCAATGCTCATCTTCTTCCTCTGGGTTCACATGCATGGGGGAGGGAGGCAGCAACTGAATAAAATAACTTAATGATTATATTACCGAGAGTCTCCTCTTCTTCTCAAGAGTTCTCAAGGGAAGTATTCTTCCAGTGAGTAAGCCCCAAGAGGATATCAAGCTTCCAGCTTATATACTGTTTTACTAGGCATCTGATTGGCTCAGCCCATGGGAGCCGGGGAAACTCCTGACAGGCTTAGTGCCCTGGAGCATCAGCATCAAGGGCCCAAAGGCATGAAAGCTATGCCTTAGCACCTAATGTGCTACAGCAGTGGATCACCAGGATTAATCCTTCAGATGTTTACAATTTAGCTTGAGGCTGGGAAACTGAACTCCAAAACAGAAACAAGCAAAAAATCCCACTTTGCTTGCAGTTACAACCCTCAAAGAACACAAAACACTTCTTGGAAGGGAATCAAATTCAGGGTTGCCATTCTGGTGAATCCAGCTTTCCTGCAGGGTTTTCTACAAACCCCTAGGTATCTCTTTGGCATTTACACCCTCACCAGAAGAGGAACATATTTGTGGCTTGTTGAACAAGCAATTCCCTTCCCATTGACCTCACACTGTCTGAATAACTCACTATACTAGTGTGTGCAACAGCACAGTAAGTGAGTTTGGAGACTGCTTAGGAAAGTAGAGAAAAGTTTATTTATTCTTTCTCATGAAAAAGGGCCCTCTGCCCCTGTCGATCAAATGGCATCTGCCAGGGAGAGAGCAAGAAGTAGAAGCAAGCCCATGCTTATATAACCTTCTAATGCAGAAACCCAACCCCCCAACTGGCCTTCACTCTTATTGGTAGGGAGGCTGGCCCACAAGCTAAACCTGGGAATCTATCTTGGAGACAAAGGACACAGAAACATGTGGGTGTCCAATGCAAGGCAGTTTTATCCTTATTTGGCATATCTTGTGCTGAGGTGGCACTGGGGAGGGTCTCAATTGCTCTAAGTTCCAGATTCCTGCAAAGTCAGGTGACTTCTAAACTTAGGCCTAGTGGGATGCTGAAGCCACTCTAGAATTGATTTTTCAGAATGGGGAAACTTCACTGCAAATTGTCCCTCACACTAGCAAGGGCAAACAAGATCCAGATATCTCACCAATTCCTTCCCCTGTCCCCCATCTTATGTCTTTACCTTAATTGTTCAGCTGCAGAGATCACATGGGCTATCTTCTTTCTCCAAGGCTGGATACTAATCAAGGATGGTGTGAACCAATCTTTTATTTTTCTATAAAAATTCAAAGTCTTAAACTTGGGGTCAAAGCTGATGATGCCCAGAAGTCTCCTCTCTTTTGGCTAGAGGACAGGATTCTGAGATCGATATGCCCAAGAACTAAAAATCTCCTTTCCTTTCTACTTGGGGTTAGAGTGCATGTTCATGAACCACCTTCTTAGAACATGTTGGTAAAAATATCTGTTTGTCTTATGTTTCTGTAAGAAATCTATCAGTGCCCCAGTTGCTGCCATCTTTTAGACTGGGAAAGTTCACTCCCAGGATATATGTAAGCATATACAACTCCCATGTACTTGTCCCCCAATGCTTCCATTTCTATTTTCTGGGGATAGAGACCATGCCTCTCCAATTATGTTCCCTCAGAGCTTCATCTCTGAGATTAGTCACCTCCCAAGCAGAGGCTGGGAGAAGTATAGCCTCTTTTTTATGATAATTCTTCCTGGTTCAGATCTGAATTCCCTCTGTGAAGAACTTCTCCCATACCCACCTTAACTTAGACCATTCAGTTACACCTTCTGGATTTCTGGTGTATTGTATGCACAATGGTTGGTTGTTGTCCTTTCCTGAAGAGCACCCAAATGACATCACTATGCTAGAGTCAAGTTTCAATGTATCTGACTGTGGCTGATCAGACCAATATAAGCTTGGCATGTTTTACCACAGGTTGAGCACAAATAGTCTAGGTGAATATTTGGGGTAGAATCTCTAAATTTGTGCATCTTGTGTTTCCTTTGAGCTGTTTCAATTCTGCTTTGCTCATAGAGCACAGCACCTTCTCTGATGGTGGCATGGCATGCCATGCTGAGTGTTGCTGGCCAGTGTCTCCCATGTTACATGATTGATTCCAAGGTTCTTAAGAAAGACCGTGAGAGTTTCCTTATATTACTTCTGGCCACTCTGTGGTTGAGGTTTGCCCTGTGTGAGTTCTCTATAAAATAATATTTTTGCCAAATGTGCTTTTTGTATTTGAACAGCATGGCCAGCCCTTTGGAGTTGCGCTCTCTGCAATAGAGTTTGAATGTTTGGCAGTTTAGTTCAAGAAGAGACCTCAGTGTCTGGTACCTTATCCTGCCAGGTGATCTTCAGAATCTTCCTAAGACAATTCAAATGGAAGCGATTCAGTTTCCTGGCATGGTACTGGTACGCTGTTCAGGTTCCACAGGCATACAACAAGAGGTCAGCACAAGGGCTCTGTAGACCTTCAGTTCGGTAGTCAGTCTAATACCTCTTCTCTCCCATACTTTCTTTCAGAGACTCCCAAACAATGAGCTAGCTCTGGCAATGCATACATCAACCTCACCAATGTGAACATCCCTGGAAAGTACTACCAAGGTAAGTGAACTTATCCACAGCATTCAGAACTTCTCCATTTGCTGTAACCAATGGTCCCACATATGGATGATGTGGTGGTAGCTGATGAAACACATGTGGTATTTATTGTTAGGCCAAAATTAGCACAAGCAGCAGAGAACTGATCTATACTTTGTTGTGTTGAGCACAACTCCACCCTCCCCTTCCCCTAATTGATCTGTAAGCAGACAACTCCACCCTTTCCCTCCCCTAATTGATCCATTGGTGGGAGTTTCAGCCTAGGGTAAAATCCCTGCTCCATTCTTTTTCCTTACCCCCCTACAGGGTGTTCCCCATGTCCACCCATTCTGGGTTCCCTGTCCCTCAGCCTGGTGAACTGCGTGCAGGCTGGAAATTTAAATGTGCACTGACCAATCACTGATTGTAGTTTTGGCTTACATAACCTGAATATTGAATCTCTTTAAAAACCAGCACACTGTCCATGCCAGCACTGTCTGATTTGGGTATGTAAGTAACCATGTAATCCCAGCAATCCCATGGCAATAAAATCCACCTCCAAATTTTAATCTCAGGGATCTTCTGTCTCACTCAATTATGCTCTTCATAATTGGAGGTCCCACTGAGATCTGCGGTGTTTCATGGCACCACAAAGATCCCTGAATAAGAAGAGCTCTCAGCCTCAGGAAGTAGGCATCTACTCACCCTGATCCCTAGGGGGGCTAGCCTCTGAAGACGTTCCAGGGCCCCAGGTCTCGAGGAGGGAAAGATTGCGCCTGCCTCCCGACTCTGACTTGCTCCTCATAAGGCTTTTCGTGAATCCAAGACCTACAGTTTGGGGGTGAGTAAAATTCTGTTCTTGTTAGGTAATGATTAGTAAATGCTTTATGTAACTAAGGTGTGTACCCTGGATATGGCGTGAGGGAGTGCAAAGGTCGTAAAGGCCTGAGATACCTGGAGGTGCTTTCTGCAAACTCACAATTAAGTTTGCTGAGTTGGCATTGAGAGTGTCTCAACCAACGGGGGTTGTCTTCTCCCCTGCCAGCCAGAGGCAGATATAGAGCAGACTCCTGGAAGTGAAGGAGGAGTCATGTAGCAGCCATTGAATAAACCTGTTGAGCTTGATCCTGAGTCCTGGCGTTCTGTTGTGCATTCTCCCCAAAGCAAGGGCCGCAGGGCTGGAGATGTCGGAAGACCAGGTTAGGGTAAGATCGGCCAGTCGGGATTGCAGCCCGAGAGAACCACTGCAGTTCTGGTTAAAATTCTGTTTTGTTCTGTAGGGGGGAATTAGACGTAGCCATTTGTGCAGGGGGCATCTCCTCCCCAGGCAAAGCTCAAGACATCGTCCCTCTTGCCAGTAAATGGTCTGGTTATATGGTTAATGTCTGTCTGAACGTGTCCTATGCTCACTTGAGCTCATTTGCTTCCTGTTCAGAATCTGCGGGAGGCAAACAAGTGGATAGGGACTATAATTTGTCTGTCTCCATTCTATGTGCGTAAAGCTTTGTCTTGAGTTCATTTGCTTAAAGCCTCTCTGTTTTTATTCTGCAAGGCAGGTATTCCAGTGGCTATCAGATGAGCACCTCCAAGGGAGCTTTTCCTTTCTTTTTTTTAAAGCAATTGGGGTTAAGTAACTTGCTCAAGGTTACACGGCTAGTCATTATTTATGTGTGGGTGCTCATTTTCTGAGGCCGGATTCGATCTCAGGTCATCCCAACTCCAAGGCCGGCGCTCTTACTCACTGCGCCACCTAGCCTCCCCTAAGGGAGCTTTTCTGATTTCCACTGGGAAGATATATTTGTTTATCATAGTGAGGAACATAATTTCTCACCACCTTACAACCCTCAATCCCCTCCCTCTGCCTCTTCTCCTCACTCTTCAGGGCTTCCAACCTCCTTGAGCCCCCTTTTGCCCCCCCATACCCAGACTGGGGCAAACTATCAGTCCCTAGAAGAACCCTCTTCTGCTTCAGCCATCCTTCCCCTCAGGGAATCCATTAACCCAGAGGGAGTCCCCTTCCTAGTATATGTTCCCTTCTCCACTTCAGATATTTACAATTGGAAAACTCACCCCCCCCCTTTCCCCCAGAAAAACCTCAGGCTCTTATTAACCTCCTTGAGTCTGTCTTCCAAACACATCATTCCATGTGGGAGGACTATTAACAGCTCTTAACTACTCTATTCACCACTGAAGAGCAAGATAGAATTAAACAGGCAGCCAGAAAAGCTGTGCTGGGCCCTGAGGGTGGGTCATTGGAAGAGCAGTGAGAAGAGGTGGAGAGAATGCTTCCCTCTTCCCGACCTGTTTGGGACCCTAACACTTCTAGGGGCAAGAGGCATTAGACACCTACCATTGATACCTTCTCCAGAGCCTAAAAGTGGCAGCTCAAAAACCAACTAACCTAAGGTTTCCAAGGTCAAACAAGGGCCCCAGGAATCCCCTGGACCTTTCCTGGAGTGCCTGTATGAGGTTTACAGAACTTGTACTCCTATTAACCTTGAGGCTCCCAAAAATGCCCCAGCCCTAAATGTTGCTTTTGTTTCCCAATCCACCCCTAACATTAAAAGGAAACTCCAGAAACAGGAGGGTTTTGAGGGCATGGTTATATCCCAGCTGGTAGAAATTTCCCAAAAGGTTTATGACAACAGGGAAAGCCCTGTCGTCGGATCCTTTCACGGGGCCTTCCAGACGCCACGTGGCGGGGAGTGCCGAGCAGAAGAACAAAGCACACTTACACAGCAACTCAGGGACAACTCCAACTTTATTTCCTGCTCTTCTACATATATAGCCTATCCTACGCAAGCACTTTCCATTTGGCTCTTGGCCAATTACAACACCTTTTGCCTTTTCAGGTCAAGAACACCTTAACCCTGGGACTCTTATCTCGAGATTTCTACCTGGAGCAAGGATATTCCTTGTGGACCCGGAAGTACCTCGCTCCTTAGAACAAGGCATGGTCAGCTGGGGGCCTAGCAGTCCCTCAAGTGCCTAGAGGGTTAATGGGGGTGAGAGGCCTTGCCATCATCGCCTAAGCCCGGAGGCAGTGCCATCACAGGTCCAGGGACCTCTCAAGGGCACTGAGGTAAATCCACGTTGGCTCTCCCACAAAGCCCCTCTGATAAAGTAGACAAGAAGTTTGCCTGGGTCCTTGTGGCTGCACCTCAGACTCCCAGATGGGGTACCCGAGTGGGTGCTACACCATCTGGCACCTACACCCCTCTTGCAAGGGACCAATGCGCCTACTGTAAAGAGTCAGGCCATTGGGAAAATGAATGCCCCAGAAAAAAAAAAAAACCTCGGGAGCAACCTCACCCCACTCCAGAGGTTCTAGCATTCACTGATTGACGAGGCCCAGAGATTTTCTCACTGACATCCCTAAGAATGGAATCTCTACATTTGTGAGTTTTTTGTCAGCTTAGTGGAAAAATCTAATATTATTTCTCATCTAGAATTAGAACATGTGCAAAAAGTTATGCAACTGCTTAAGATCATTCTAACAGTTTTCAACTAACTTTCTTCATCAAGGTTTAATGAGACAATGGATGGACAAAGGATGATTCCTTTGCCTGTAAATCAAAAGGGAAAAAGGGAGGAGTCTGGTTGGTGGATCAGGTTGGTGGCTCCTCCCAGGAGACCACCTCCCTAATAGTAGCAAAAACACTCCATAACCAAATTGCAGCCAGGGGAACACTGGGAGGACGATTTCACTGAGATAAAACCACATGTGCAGGGCTACAGGAATCTCCATGGATACATTCTCTGGGTGGGTAGAAGCATTCCTTGTGAAAAATGAAACAGCCCTGATAGTAGCAAAAAGACTCCTTAACGAAATTGTCCCTTGGTTTGGCTTCCCCATGAGAACTGGGTCACATCCTTGGCTTCAGGGGATAGAGGCCTCTTAGTTTTGACTTCAGGTCAGGCTACAGGTATCTCCTGGTACTGGTGGATACATTCCCTGGGTGGGTAGAAGCATTCTCTGTGAAGAATGAGACAGCTCTAATAGTAGCAAAAAAAAAGTAACAAAATTGTCCCTTGGTTTGGCTTCCCCATGAGAATTGGGTCAGATGCTCGCCCTCAGGGGATGGAGGCCCCTCAGCTTTGACTTCCTTGAGCAGCCAGCATCTGAAATTTTCTCAGAGCTCAGAAATCAAGGCTGAGAAAGTCCAGACCATACCCTGACACATGTTTGGAAGACCATCACTCATTCCTCCTCTAATCCAGGAAGACACAAACACTGAAATCACTAACTCTTCCCTCATCAAGTTCCTACAGGGTCTGCAGACAACTCAGAAAAACTTCTCCCCTCAGTCCTCGCTGCCCTCCAGGTCCCGAGCTCCACCTCAGCTCACCTGTTTCAACCTGGAGATTCTGTGCTGGTAAAGAAATTCACAGGGAGGCTAGGTGGTGCAGTGAATAGAGCACTGGCTGTGGAGTCAGGAGGACTTGAGTTCAAATTCGATCTCAGACATTTAATACTTATTAGCTGTGCAACCTTGGGCAAGTCACTTAACCCCAATTGCCCTGCCTTCTCCCCCCCAAAAACAACAAAAAAACGAGGGGTGGCTAGGTGGCGCAGTGAGTAGAGCGCCAGCCCTGGAGTCAGAAGGACCTGAGTTCGGATCCAGCCTCAGACACTTAACACACACAAACAAAAAACCTATCTGTGTGACATTGGGCAAGTTACTTAATCCCAATTGCCCTCCAAAAAAAAAAATTCACCACTACTGGTCTGGAGCCGAGGTGGAAGGGGCCACACGTCATGATCCTCGCTACACCCACTGCTGTCAAAGTGGACTCTATCCCCACTTGGCTCCATTATACCAGAGTGAAGCCTGCTGTCCCCTCAGAATGGAAAGCAGAAGTCCATGAGGAACCCCTAAAGCTAAAGCTTATCAGAGCCTCTTTCTGATCCTCCTTTTACCTCCTTGCTAGGTCCCCCCTAATCCTCATGCCCCAAGACCAAGCTATACCTGGGTGGTAACCACAGGAAATGGACAATCCTGGACTTCCCAGAACCTGGAACACATACGGCTCCCCCTCACCCCCTTTTCCCCATAACTGGACTATGTGGGGGCCCACCAGCAGATGCAGGCTACCTGCTCTGTTCAGACACAGGATGCCCATGCACCTGTGCTTGTGTCACAGCTTACCACATGCCCTCTTCTAGCCCCAGTGCCTCCCTGTGCTACAGGGTAGGATCGGACCCATTGTTCCAAATCCATACAATTGGGTCTGACCCCTGGCAACCCATGCTCAATTTCACCATTCAAAACCCCTCTGACCCCTCCTGGGGAGTCTTGGTTTCTCAGGTCCTGGGAATCATCGACAGTGCCTGGGGGACTATGGTGGCTCTGGATGAGGAGGAGGAGGAGGAGGGGCAGGTGGGAAAGACGGTAATACTGACTGTAACCAAGAAGCCTCCTGTGCCCCTCCCCTATCGTCATCCCATTGCTTAGCTATCCCTGTCCCAATAGGGAACCCTGATGTCCAAATCACAATACCAGCTGTCACCACATGGGCCCCAGTCTGGTCATACGCCACCCCCCATCTTCAAAGATGCTGGAATCTCAAAGTTATCAGGTCCCCTTACTTACCCTCCTGTCAGCTGTTCATAAACACTTAACAGCTCTAACCACATGTTGGGAAAAGATTGCTGGATCTGTGTTGAACCCCAGCCTCCTTACTATGTAGGGGTGAAACTAAATGCCTCAGTCACCCCTATTTCAACAGAGAATTGTGAGTGGGACCACCCAAAGCTCTCCCTTGGGGATGTACAGGGAACAGGTATCTGCCTCATATCATCCGGCACTCCTTTATCCAGCTCTCAGTAGAGCTCAATTTGTGGACAAACCCATGAGATTCAGGCTTCTAGCTCAGACTACTTCCCTACTCCCCTAGGAGCCTGGTGGGCATGCCACAATGGCCTTACCCAGTGTGTCTCTGCTACAGTGTCCCTCAGAAGACAACAACACACTGAAGGCCCCCTTTGCATCCTAGTGGCCATAATTCCCCGGGTCACCCTTCTCCCAGGTGGACAAGGTTGGCATTACTTTTCCCCAGAAGGGCAACTGAGCCACCACCAAAGGCAGGCAGTACTACTTCTCATTCCCATCTTAGTGGGCTTGGGCCTTGTGGGTTCTGCAGTGACCAGGATGGCAGCCCTGATTAAGGGGGACGCCAAGTATCAGGCCTTAAATACACAGGTGAATATCAACCTCTCCCACATAAAGCAGTCTATCTCAGCCCTGGAAAGACAGGTTGACTCTCTGGCAGAAGCACAGAGGCCTTGACCTTCTTCCTCTTAAACAGGGTGGCCTGTGTGCTTGGTGCCTTGGTGCCTTGGTGAGGCTTGTTGCTTCTATGGTTACAACTCTGGAATGGTGAGGGAGAGTCTGAAGTTGGTACGTCAGAATATTGCTAATAGACAGAGGGAGCTGGGAAATTCTGAGAATTGGTATCAGTTCCTGTTCCTGACCTTCCCTTGGCTCACTACATTGGTATTAGCCTTGGTTGGTCCTCTCCTCCTCCTGACCATAGCCCTAATTGTAGGACCCTGTCTCATTAATCACTTTCTACAATTTGTCAAGTCCCGTGTTAACTCCGTTAAAATATTAATTATCAGGGACCCCTGCTACCATCCTTTAGGAACAGAATTGGGTAACCTGGATGGTGTGGCCCCAGCCATATCAAAGGTTTGACATACCTAAAAGAAAAGTAGGGAATGTTCAGCACAACTCCACCCTCCCCTTCCCCTAATTTATCTGTAAGCAGACAACTCCACCATTCCCCTCCCCTAATTGATCCATGGGTGGTAGTTTCAGCCTAGGGCAAAATCACTGCTCCATTCTTTTCCTTGTCCGCCCTCCCCCTCCCCCCTGACCACCCTACCGGGTGTTCCCCATGTCCACCCATTCTGGGTTCCCTGTCCCTCAGCCTAGGGTAAACTTCGTGCAGGTGGGAAATTCAAATGTACACTGACCAATCACTGATTGTAGTTTTGGCTTACATAACCTGAATATTGAATCTCTTTAAAAACCAGCACACTGTCCATGCCAGCACTGTCTGATTTGGGTATGTAAGTAACCATGTAACCCCCAGCAGTCCTGTGGCTATAAAATCCACTTCCAAATTTTAATCTTGGGGATCTTTTGTCTTGCTCAATTATGCTCTTTAGTTGCATCTAAGTTTCAGAGGCTGCACTGAGTGCACAATCATCTGCAAATAGAAAATCATGCACCAACACTCCCTGTACTTTGGTCTTGGCTTGTAGCCTTTTCGGAGCTCCCTTTCACATTGTTTGAAATTTGTGTGGGGCAGAGCACATTGGAAATGCTGTTTCTACTCCGCCATCTTGGCTCCTCCCCCCCTTGTAGCCTTTTCAAGTTGAAGAATTTACCATCTATGCAATAGCTAACTTTCATGCCATATTTGTCCTTATTGAAAGCATTTGACAACATGGCTGAAAACATCATACTAAAAAGTATGGGAGCGAGCACACAACCTTGTTTCACTTCATTGGTGACTGGGAATGCATGAGAGCATTGTCCATTATCCGGAACCTGGGTGAGCATGCCACTATGAAATTTATGTACAATGCTGATCAACTTCTCTGGGCAATCAGATTTTGACACAATTTTCCATAAGCCTTCATGATTGACAATATCAAAGGCCTTAGTCAGATCTACAAATGTTGTAGTTCTGTTCTGCTCCTGGCATTTCTCCTGAAGTTGTTGGACAGCAAACACCATATCAACCATTCTTTGGCCCTTTCTGAAGCCACACAGGCTCTCAAGTAGATGACTGGTCTCCAGGTGAAGGATCAGCCTATTAAAGGGGACTCTGGCAAGAATCTTGCCAGCAATGACTAAGAAAGAGATCCCCCTGTGATTGTCACAGGACAATATATTTCCTTTACCTTTATAGAGATGGACAATGGAGGCATCCTTGAACTCCTGGGTGATAACATCCTCCTTCCATATAACCTGGAAAATTTCAGTCAGCTTTTATATGAGCAATAACTTTGTAAATCTCAGCTGGAATAGAATCAGCACCTGGTACTTTGCCACATGAAAGGAGCCTAATGGAATTTGAAACCTCTTCTTCAGTTGGAGCTTCAGTCTAGGGAGGGATTGACTTTAACCTGGAGTAATTGCTGAATGGCTTCAGCTTTGATTGATGATGGTCTTTTAGAACACTATGGAAGTGTTCAGCCCATCTCTCTAGGATCCTGTCCTTATCACTGATTAATGTGGCTCCATCAGCACTGAGTAGTTGAAATGCACTATAGGTCTTTGACCCATAAATAGCCTTTAAGGCATCATAAAAGCACTTTGGATTATTAGTATCAGTGTAAAACTGAATTTCATCTGCCAATAATCCTGCATCTCTCTAAGCTTTGCATAAGGAGTTAGATGCTAACAGAGACTATGCCTGGGGGCAAGTTCATTGTCTCTGTTGGCCTCTTCATAATGTGAGCTACTGTAAGCCTTCTAATCCCTTCCAAAATGCTTAATTTATACCTGAAAGGGCCTCATACTTATATTTTGTCTCTGTCTTTGCCCATTAAGTCCTTTATCAATATACTGACAGTGGTCACTGATAACCAACGATCTCTTCTCAGGTTGTAGTCTTTTTGACCCTTCTGCAGCATTTGAAATGGGAGCATCCCCTTCACTTTCTCTTTTAAAATTTGTAAATTTAGCAACTTCATTAGAAACAAAGGTAGAAACAAAGAATTAAAGTCAAGATGGCAGAGTAGGAGAAACAAGCATGACCTAGTTTCTCCACCAAACTTCCCCCACAAAGATCTAGAAAATGTACTAGACCAAATTCTGATTGTGAAAATCCAAGAAAAAGTTATAGCATGTTATTTTTTTCCAGCTCAGATTAGCTTAGTGCATTCACCCATAAACTGGAAGAGGATAGCATAATGGATTACAAACCAGAGTCCAACAATTTGTTCTTTACAATAAACACACTTGAAAAAGAAAGATATACAGGAATTAATGAAAAAAGTGGGAAGGAAGGAAGGAGGTCTAGAAATACCAGATTTACATCTGTACTACAAAGCTATTAGAAATTGTTAAATAATTTGGTACAGTGGTTGGTCAATGGAACAGTTTAGATAATCAATAAATAAAACAAATGAGCACAGTAACCTAATTTTTGATAAACCTAAAGATTCCCAGCTACTGGGGCAAGAACTTATTATTTGCCAAAAATTATTGGGAAAATGGAAATGCAATCTGGCAGAAACTAGGCATAAATCAACATCTCACATTATATACCAAGACGAGCTCCAAATGAATATATGATATGGATAGAAAGGGTGATATCATAAGCAAATTAGTCGAGAAGGAACAAATTATCTGTCAGATCTATGGATAGAGAAAGGATGTATGACCAAACGAGAAATAGAGATATAGAAGAGGTTCACAGTGATGAGGTATGGGCTCTGGGAACTCCCTCAAGCTCTCCTTGAGGTCTTGAGGTATAGGCTCTGGGAACCTCCCTTGGACTCTTGATTAAATTATCTCATTTGATGAGGCATTTGCATGAGGCAATAAGCCTTACATTGTGCCTAGGTACTAACTGCCAAACTACTAGCCTAGTTACTAGCCTAGCCCTCCCAAACTCCTCCTCTAGACCATCCCTAGATTCCTCCCACAACCTTCTGTGTGTAAGACCCCATCTCACACCATGTGGTGTGAGAACACCATAGAATGCCATAGAATAGTGAGAGCACCATAGAATTTTCTAGCACAGACTTACTCTGTATCTAATGCAAGTGAACTTTTAATAAATTTTACTTTTCTTTGGCTGAAAAGACTCAAAATGAATTCATTCTACAGGATCTGGCGTGTTGGTATTTTGGGGTCTCCAGAGCAATCCTATCCCTCTTAGTGGGTACCCTCTTCAACAGGAGGTAAAATGGACAATTTTGACTATATAAAATTAAAAAGGTTTTGTAATAGGCAAAACCAATGCAACTAAAAAAAGAAAACAAGCAGGAATTTGAGAAAAAAATCTTCACCATACGTTTTTCTGATAAAAGGTCTCATTTTTAAGATATGAATAAATGTAACTTAATAGAATTTATAAGAACAAAAGCCATTCCCCAACTGATAAATCATCAAAGCATATGAATAAGCAATTTTCAGAGGAAGAAATCCAAACTATCAATAGCCACATAAAAGAAACACTCTCAATCATCTATCACTTAGAGAAGTACAAATTAAAACAATTCTGAGGTACTACCTCATACCCACTAGATTGGCAAAGTTGTCAATAAAGGAAAATAACAAATGCTGGAGGGGCTGTGGGAAGATTGGTGCATTAATGCACAGTTGTGGAAGCTGTAAATTGGTCCTGGCATTCCTCAAAGTAATTTGGAAGTGTGCTCCAAAAGTTATTAAGTGGTAGTGCTTTTTGGCTTAGTGATACTGCTACTCTACCCCAAAGAGATCAAAGAAAGAGGAAAAGAACCTATATGTACAAAACCTCTATGTAGCAACTCATTCCATGGGTGTCAAAGAATTGGGAATTAAACAAGGTGTCTCTTATTTAAGGAATGGCTGAACAAGTTATGGCATATGAATATGATGGAATACTTTTGTTGTATAATAATAAAGAGGGTTGGTTTCAGAAAAATCTCGGAAGACTTGTATGAATTGATGCATGGTGAATTGAGCAAAACTAGAAGAATAATCTACATAGTAACAGCAGTATCATAAAGATGGTCATGGGGGCCTGGGCAATAGAGGAGTGGCTAGATATCAGGGATGACAGGGTGGTGGGATTGAAAAGATTTAGTGATTGATTAGATGAGTACAAATAGGGGAAGGAGTCAAGACTCCTAATGATACTTTATTTTTTTATTTTTTAAATCAATTGGGGTTAAGTAACTTGCTCAAGGTTACACAGCCAGTCATTATTTATGTGTGGGTGCTCATTTTCTGAGGCTGGTTTTGATCTCGGGTCATCCCAACTCCGAGGCCGGCACTCTTACTCACTGCACCACCTAACTGCCCCTCTAATGATACTTTAAACACAGGAGCTTGGGTGAGTGAGGGGTGACCAGAATAGTGAGGTCAAAAGGAAAGGCAAAGTTTAAGGAGCTCAGTTTGGATCATAATCAGCTGGGAGTGTCATGGGCCATCCATAGGGAGGCATCCTGGAGGCTGTGTGTGTGTCTGGGGGGTGGGGGGTGTCAAGCTCAGAGAGGTCATAGCTGAAAATGTAAACTTGGCAGGTGTAATGGGAACTGGCATATGCCTAGACCCCATCAGCTTGCTCAGGTGGTTTCCATATGGAAGAAGTGAGGGAGCAGATGACCTCTCCATTTGGAGGATTCTAGAGAGCTTCTTCTAGGAGAATTGTGATGACATGTAAGGGAAGTGCCTTGAAGAAAGTGAAGCATGTATAGATATTTTGTAACTGGTTCTAGTCAGTTAGCCACATGGGTGAAGGGGAGACTCTTGATCAAGGATGTGGAACACTCGTGGCTAAAATGGTACAAATATATCTGAGGACCTCATGCCAGCTGATGAGGTAGTACCTATGACTACAGGAAACCACCCAATGAAAGTGAGATTAGTAGGAAATTGGACATTGTCTGAGGGCCCCCACAGACAACTAATATTTCATAATGGTTTCAGCACAATAAACATCTCAAACTACATGGAGGATGTACAATAAAACAAAATATCACTTATATGATAGTAGGAAATACCATTTACTCCACCCTTGACTTGCAAGCAGAAAGGGATATATACACTCATCCTTTCTTAGACACCCCATTGGAAGGAGAGAGAATGCAACATTTTGGCTTGCCTGAAACACAACAGAAATTTATCAAAATGGAACAATAATTGCTTTAGGCATATCTGAGAGATACTACAGGTGATTAAAGACTGCAAAGGGAAAGCCACATCATAGATGATATGATCATCTGTACTGGACAAAGAATTACAGGATATTGGACAGAATGAGAGGAGGTTAAAAACATTGCGACATCTTTTTTTTTTTTTTTTTGCTTTTTTGGAGGACAGTTGGGGTTAAGTGACTTACCCAAGGTCACATGACTAGTTTTTGTGTTGTGTCTGAGACCGCATTTGAACTCAGGACCTCCTGACTCAATGCATCACCTAGCCACCACTGTAACATCTTTTCTTAAAAAATAATTAATTTATTTTTAGTTTTCAACATTCATTTTGACAAGATTTTGAGTTACAATTTTTCTCCCCATCTTTCCCCTACCCCCACCCCAAAATAGCAAGTCTACTGAATACCCCTTCCCCCAATTTGTTCTCTTATATCCTTCCCCATTCTCCCCCCTTACTTTCTAGTAGGGCAATATAGATTTCTATACCCCAGTGCCTGTATATCTTATTTTCCAGTTGCATGTAAAAAACATATCTTTTTAAAAAATAATTTGTTTTTAAAATTTTGAGTTCCAGATTTTTTCCTTTCTTCCCTTCTTACCCACCCCAACTAGGAAGATAAGCAATTAAATATAGGTTGTACATATATAGTTACCCAAATCATTTCCATAGTAGTTATACTGTGAAAAACTAACTATATTTCCCTCTAACTTTTCCCACCCCACACTTATTCTATTTTCCCCTTTGACCTTATCCTTTTAAAAAATGTTTGCTTCTAACTATTAACTAAGATGGGATGGAATGGGATCACCTGAGCAGGTAGCGGGGTTGGTCTTGGTAAGGAGTAAGGCCATTTCATCATGTGAGTCAGGGATGAAAGAGGATGTAGTGACTAAAGGCACCTATGTGATATGAAATGAAGACGGAAGAAGAGAGAACTCAGAAAATGGCCTCAATTTTTTTCCTGTAAAATATGTGGCAAATTTCTCAGCTGAGAGTATAGGGGGAGAGGGAGTCACAGAAAGTTTGAAGAGGGATAAAGTTTAGAAGAGCTGCTGTGGAGAGTAGAAGAGGGAGTTAATAAGGCAGGTAGAGTAGGATTGCCTGGAAGCAGTGAAGAGCCCAGTTTTTCTAGGGCAGTTATTTTATTTTTTTAAATAGAATCTTATGTTTATTTATAGTTTACATCATTCATTTACACAAGATTTTGAGTTACAAATTTTCTCCCTGTCTTTCCCCTACCCACCACCCCAAAACAGCATTCCCACTGTATATCCTTTCCCCCCAATATGCTCTCTCCTATATCCTCCCCCATCCCCACTCCAACTTTCCAGTAGGGCAAGATGGATCTCTATACCCCAGTGCCTGTATATCTTATTTCCTAGTTGTATGTAAAAAAAAATAATAATTTTTTTAAACGTTTGATTTTAAAACTTTGAATTCCAGATTCATTCCCTTCCTCCCTTGTCACCCATCCTTACTGGGAAGATAAGCAATTCAATATAGGTTGTACATGTGTAGCTATGCAAAACATTTCCATAGTGGATATATTGTGAATGACTGACTATATTTCCCTCCATCCTATCCCACCTCCCACTTGTTCTATTCTCTACTTTGATCCTGTCCCTTTTCAAAAGTGGGTGCTTCCAACTTCCCTCACCCCCATCATCTTCCCTCTCATCTCTTTCCCCCCTACTCTCCCTTAGGGTGAGATACCCTATTTAGTGTGTATGTCATTGCCTCCCTGAGCCAAATTAAATGAGAATAAGGTTGACCTATTCCCTTTTGCCTTCTTGTTCTTCCTCTCCATTGTAACCATTTTCCCTTGAAGGGCAGTTATTTTCCAGCCATTGTTATGGCTTTTTGACTTTTGTTCATTATATTCTCCAAACCTTTGAACACTTGGTCTGTACACATCTGGCTAGTGGCCTAGTATTTGCATCACAAAAAGCTAAAGATAATCTATAGCACTACAAGATGAAGAGCTAGTAGTTTCCTGGATGACAAGTAGAAAATTATAGATTTTGAGCTGGAAGATATCTTATCCAATTTCCTTATCCAGCAAATGGGAAAACTTAGTCCCAGTGAGCTGCTCTAAGCTGCATATGCAACAAGTGGCAGAGATGGGATTTGAACTCACATCCTCTGACTTCCAATCCAGCCAGTCCTCTGTGCACAGTATAAGTGTGACCATTTCTTGACTGAGCCATTGCTGGCTCTTTAACATTATTACTTTTTTTCTCAATATTTACTAACCATTCCTTTAATAATATATTCTAGAATTTTGTCAGTGACCAAAGTCAAGCTTCACTTCTCTTTTTTTTTTTTGTTGAAAATTCATGACATTTCCCCTTCTATAGTCCTTAGGCATTTCTCCTTTAAGTTATTTAAAAGATCACTGCCCATGGTTCAGCAATGGCATCTTCTCATTCTTTTATTAATCTAAGGTTAATTTGTTTTGTGACATGGACTCCTTTACCTGGTGGTAAAGGTGTAGCAGCCTGGTGAAGCCTGTGGACCCCTTCTCAAAATTATGTCTTTCATTGCATAAAATAAAAACTAAAGCATTACAATGGATACAAATGATATTGACATATGTTACAAAATAATTTGAAAAGCAAGTTCTTGGATCCCAGGTTAAGATTTCTCTTCTGTGGCATATAGTTCATTGGGTCATGTGATGAACTCATTGAATATATTGTTCTCTTATTATCTCCATATACTGGTTTCAACCAAGGCTGTGCCTGTAAGTGTTTAATGACTAGATGTCCAAAAAGCATGACACGCTTTTAAGTTGAATCTACATTATTGCCATTTTCTCCATCATGTTCTTAAGTCTAGGCAACCAACAAAATGAGAAATCAAGCCTCAGTTTGTGGCATTTTTCCATTTCAGAGGGGTAAATACTCACACAGAAAATGAACAATTGGCTTTCTGGGGATAAGCTGAGCTGCTCCAACCTGGCCCTGGGTGTAATGCAAAGGCCCAGGATAATGGTACAATGAAAAGAATGCTAGATTTGGAATCCAAGAACCTGAGTTTGAACACTGCCTGTGCCACCTGTGTGACATCAGATTAGTAACCTAACTTCTCTGAGATTGCCTCATCTCTAAAAGGAGAGGCTTGGAACAGAGGACTTCTGAGGTGTTTTCCACCAGAGGCTGAGGCTGTGGACTCTTCCTGATAACCAGGAGATGTCAGCAGAGAGCAGGGAGAGTTAGGTGGATTGCCCAGCCACTGGCAGAGGAATTCACAATGACAGCAGCAGAGGAGAGTGAAAGCTCAGATGTCATGTGGTTATTTGTGTTCCCCAAACATATTGCAGGCACTCCTTAGACATGTTTTCTGTGTGTGTGTTTGTCCATGTATATTCTCTTTTTGGAGGGCAATTGGGGTTAAGTAACTTGCCCAAGGTCACATGGCTAGGTTTTTTGTTTGTTTGTTTGTGTGTGTTAAGTGTCTGAGGCCGGATCCAAACTCAGGTCCTTCTGACTCCAGGGCCGGCGCTCTACTCACTGCGCCACCTAGCCGCCCCCCATGTATATTCTCTACCATATGTGTTCCCTGAATGTCTGCCCCTTCACTGGCTTTATGTATACCCCAGAGTGGAAGGGGGAAATCACTCCCATCACTAATTTTGCTATGCTGCCAATTCAGTCTCTTGTTCTAGGCATCTGAGTTCTAGTGGTGACTTGGGAGTTTGTGTGAGTGTGGTCCCGCAAAGTGCCTCAGAGATAGGACAGTTTGGGAGAGGGAGACAAATAGGAAAGGATGCCCAGGGATTACATTTGGAAACGCTGGCAAAATAGCTTGGAAAGGAACTGAGAGGGAATGGTGTATTTGCCTGGTAAGCTTATCGACAGAAAGGATGATTGAGCAACCATTAGACAGGATGATCAGGAGAGGGGAAAGCCAAGAGAGATGGAAAAATCAGGAGAGACATGAGGGTCAGGAGAGACAAAAGGGTCAGGAGAGACAGGAGGTTCAAGAAAGAAAGGAGGGCCAGGAGAGACAGGAAAGTTGGGAGAGACAGCAGGGTCAGGAGAGACAGGAGCCTCAGGAGAGATAGGAGTTTCAAGAGAGACAGGAGGGTAAGGAGACACAGGAGGGTCAGGAGAAACAGCAGGGTTGGGAGAGACAGCAGGATCGGGAGAGACAGGAGGGCCAGGAGAGACAGGAGGCTCAGGAGAGACAGGAGGGTCAGGAGAAACAGCGGGGTCAGGAGACACAGGAGGGTCAGGAGAGACAGGAGGGTCGGGAGGGACAGCAGGGTCGGGAAGGACAGCAGGGTCGGGACAGAAAGGAGGGTCAGAAGAGACAGGAGGATTAGGAGATATAGGAGGACCAGGAGGGACAGCAAGGCCAGGAGAGACAGGGGAGTCAGGAGAGACAGGAGGGTCAGAAGAGACAGCAGGGTCAGGAGAGATAGCAGGGCAAGGAGAGACATGAGGGTCAGGAGAGACAGTGGGGTCAGGAGAGATAGGACGTTCAGGAGAGACAGCAGGGTCAGGAGAGAGGAGAGTGAGGAGAGATAGGAGCATCAGGAAAGACAGGGGGGTCAGTAGAGACAGGAGGGTCAGGAGAGACAGGAGGGTCAGGAGTGTCAGGAAGGCCAGGAGAGACAGCAGGGCCAGGAGACACAGGAGGCTCGGGAGAGACAGGAGCGTCAGGAGAAACAGGAGTTTCCAAAGAGATAGGAGGGTCAGAAGAGACAGTAGGGTCAGGAGAGACAGCAGGGTCAGGAGAGTTAGCAGGGTGAGGAGAGACATCGGGTCAGGAGAGACAGCCGGATCAGAAGAGAGAGCCAATTCAGGAGAGACAGGAGGTTGAGGAGAGACAGGAGGTTGAGGAGAGACAGGAGGGTAAGGAGAAACTGGAGGGTCGGGAGAGAAAGGAGGGTCAGATCAGACAGGAAGGTCATGAGAGGCAGGAGTGTCAGGAGAGACAGCCGGGTCAGGAAAGAGAGGACTTTCAGGAGAGACAGCAGTGTCAGGACAGACAGAAAATTCAGGATCGAGAGGAGGGCCAAGAGAGACAGGACGGTCAGGAGACACAGCAGTGTCAGGAGAGACAGCAGGGCTAGGAGATACAGGTCAGTCAGGAGAGACAGCAGGGTCAGGAGAGACAGGAGTGTCAGGAGAGACAATAGGGCCAGGAGAGACAGGAGGGCCAGGAGATTTAGGACGGTCAGGAGAGACAGTAGGGTCATGAGAGACAGTGGGGTCAGGGGATATAGGAGGGTCAGTAGAGAGAGGAGGGTCACTAGAGTCAGTAGAGTTAGGAGAGACAGGAGGGACAGGAGAGACAGCGGGGTCAATAGAGACAGGAGGGTTAGGAGAGACATGGTCAGGAGAGACAGGAGGGTCAGGACAGACAGGAGCGTTGGGACAGACAGCAGGGTCGGGATAGACAGCAGGGTCAGGAGAGACAGCAGGGTTAGGAGAGACAGCAGTGTCAGGACAGCAGGATCTCTCTAGATCTAGGGGACACCGTCTTCTGCTTTTTTTTCCAAAGTCTCTGACTGTACCTTCTCTTTCTCCTTTGCTGGATTCTCTTGCAGATCCCAGCCTCCCACCTTCACTGTCTCTCAGGGTTCTCTTCTCTCCTCCTTTTTATTAGGTCAATAAGGATCTCATTAGCTCCTACTTATTGAATAACCATGTCTATGGTGATAATTATTACACCTACCTTTCATGCCCCAAGCTCTCTGTTGACTTCCAACCTCCCATCCCCGGTTGTCTCGCAGACATCTCAAACTGCATATTCAGTAGACATCTTAAACTCAACATGTGTGCAACTGATATTATTCTTTCCTCATAAATCCTCCTCCCTTTCTGCCTACCCTGTTACTGCAGAGGGTAATGTCATCTTTTCAGTCTCTTAGTCTCCATCCCCAAAAGTCATTCTGGCTTTCGCCTTATCTCTCAATCTTCCCCCCCCCCTATATCCCACAAGTCCTCAGATCCTCTCATTTCTACCTTTGTAGTGTCTTTTATATAAGCTCCTTCCTCTCCTCTCACCCTGCCCCCACTCTGGTGCATTCCTCATCACCTCACTCCAGGACTACTATAATAGCTGCTGTTGACTCTACTTGTCTCAAGTCTCCCCCATTCTAATCCATCCTTTATTGGCCCCCAAAATCATTTTCCTAAAGTGTAGCTCTGACCATGTCACCTCCTTTCTCGATACACTGCTGTGGCAACTCCAGGATCAAATACAAAAAGTTCTGCTTGGCATACAAAGCCCTTCCTAAACCAGCTGCCTCATACCTTTTATCTTCTTCCACCCCCATCACATACTCTGATTCAGTGCCACTTGCCTCCTGGCCTTTCCATGAGCAAGAAGCTCCAGCTCTGGGCTCCAGGCATTTTCTCTGGTGTCCCCCTTGCCTGGAATGCTCTACCTGCTGACTTCCATGGTTTCCTTTCAGTACCAGGTCATATCTCATCTTCTACAGGAATTCCTTCCCAATTCTTCTTAATTCTGTTTTAATTATTTCCTATTTATCCTGCATATAGCTTGCTTTGTATATATGTTTCTATATTGTCTCCACCATTAGATTGTAACTTCCCTGAGAGCCTGGATTGCCTTTTGCCTTTTTTTTGAATCCTCAGTGCTTAGCTCAGTGCCTGACACATATTAATTAAGAAATGTTTACCAACTATTTCCTCTAATAGTATAATTTCTGTTTGTTTGCTTGTAAAGTCCTATAGCTGCCTTTCTTCCATGTTCCTGAATTGTTCATGGCTCCCAATTTGATGCAAGAGTCAGTGCTGTTCCAGGGGCACTGCTGAGACACTGATAAGTCCAAAATCTTCCAACATTTCAAAATTCATAAAACTGATGAGTTGGCAGAGCCAAGATTTTGGAGTGGAAGGAATATAGCCAAGTTCCCTCATAAAACTTCTCTAAACAGATCTAGAAAATGTCAGCCTGAATCTTCATCAGGAAATCCGGAAAAACTCCCGGTGAATTCTTTGTGACTCAGGTCAGCAGAAGGAAGTGTAATAGGTGTTGAGGTTTGGAGTTTAGGGGTGCTCAAGATCCCCAAATACTGACACACCAGGTCCTGCTGAATGAATTTGACTCATGTTTTCTCTTAGCCAAAGTAAAACAAAGCTTATTAAAGATTCACCATAATGTGTAGACTCTTAAGGAGCCTAAATATTTTTGATGCTTGTATTGGACAAGTGGGCCAGAAAAATCTGAATTACAGAGTGAGTCTGTGTTAGATTAAATCTCAGCCCTTCATGGAGGCAAGATGGATCTTATATGCAGAAAGACTGTGGGAGGGGTCTAGGGATGGTCTAGAGGAGGGGTTTGGGGGGGGGGTTCTTGAGAAGGAGTCTAAGGAGGATCTTGACGGGGACTGAGGTTAGACTCCAGGAATGGGACTAAGGGTGGGAAATAGCTGGAGTCTACCTGGAGATGAGGACAATGGAAGGCTAGGCTAGTTTAAGGGTAACAGATTTGGGTATAGATATTTTGATAGGATCAAGGGTGGGAAGTAGCTGGACAGTAGAGAGCTAGGCTAGGTTAAGAATAATAGAGATTTGGGGTGGCTAGGTGGCGCAGTGACTAAGAGCGCTGGCCTCGGAGTTAGGATGACCTGGGATCGAAACCAGCCTCAGAAAATGAGCACCCACATATAAATAATGACTAGCCATATAACCTTGAGCAAGTTTACTTAACCCCAATTGCTTTAAAAAAAAGAATAATAGAGATTTGGGTCAAGTGATACTAAAAGGCTTATGGCCTCAGACAAATGTCTCATAGAGTGGGAAGATTCAAGGGGGTTCCCAGAATTTAAATGCCATCATAGGAATCTGGGTCAAGTCAGGAACACACTGAGCTCAGAGTTCTCCAATGCTCAGGCTCAGGCACCCAGGGAGAGATTGTGTATCAGGACAAGAGGATGTACTTCAATGAGGACAGGTGCCAACTAGCAGCTTTGTCACTCACTACATAGTCACAGATTATTTCTAAGTAAAACAAACTCTAATGATGTACAAAAATATTTATAACTCTTTTGAGGTGCCAAAGAATGAGAATCTGAGAGGGTGCACATCAATTGGGGAATGGATGAGAAAGTTATGGCATATAAGTGTGATGGAATACCACTGTGTCTTAAAAATTATGAAGAGAATGGTTTCAGAGAAACCTGGGAAGACTTGTTTGAACTGATGTAGAGTGGAGTGAACAGAACCAGGAGAACAATTTATACAAATGACAACAATATGGTAAAGACAAACAACTTTGAAAGAAATAGAAACTCTGATCAGCATAATCACAAACCATGGCTTCAGAAAACTAATGAAAAAACATGTCACCCATCTCCTGATGAAAAGGACTCAGAGTGCAGAATGAGACAAAAATTTTTTTTGGACAAGGCTAATATGAAAATTTGTTTTAGTTGGCTATATATGGGTTGTAATGGGCTTTATTTTTCTTTAGTCCCCAGGTGGGAGGGTTTTGCAGTGGGAGGGTGAGAAGAGAGACTTTTGCTTATTGAAAAAAATAAAATATAATTAAAAAAGAAAAAAATCAAAGTTCATAAGGTCATCCATCCCCTGGTCAAAGGTATATGTGTGTGTGTCTTTTCTTTTCCTTTCCCCTATCCCCAAGGATTCCCTCTTGTGGGTGTGGTTTGAACTTCTGGTCCACCACTGGAATGTTTGATTTCTTTTTTTTTTAAAGCAATTGGGGTAAGTAACTTGCTCAAGGTTACGGCTAGTCATTTGATTTATGTGGGTGCTCATTTTCTGAGGCCGGATCTGATCTCGGGTCATCCAAACTCCGAGGCCGGTGCCTTACTCACGCGCCACCTACCGCCCTTTAGGCAATTGGGGTTAAGTAACTTGCCCAAGGTTACACGGCTAGGTTTTTGTTTGTGCGGATTAAGGTCGGAGGCCGGCTCCGATCAGGTCCTTCTGATTCCAGGGCCGGCGCTCTATTCACTGCGCCACCTAGCCGCCCCTGGAATGTTTGATTTCTAACCAGGACAGCTGGATCTCTCTTGGTCTTGGCCCACAGGGAATGACTGACTCTACAACTAATTCTGATATACTTCTCACATAACATCATCTCATTTCATCCAATGGCTTTCACTCCTTCCAAATTAAGGACTCTTTTTAACATTTTGTTTAATGCCTTTGACTGATTGATTTAGTGAGGTGACTTTATCTAGTATTAGGGTATAGAGAATCTTGTTTGTTTAAGTGGGCTGGGAGTAATTGATTGATTCAACTTACACACCTCACCCCAAAACCTCTACTATACAGAACCAGTAGCCAGGCAAAAGATAGTGAACCAGCAGTTTCACAAATCCTTAAGCAAGAATGATCTTAGTCAATGATACTCAGTGGAGAGGCCTAATTGTCTCTATACCTATGAGAGAAGGAGAAGGGATGATGGATCATAAAGGAGGCACACTGTTGGCGGGAGGCAGAGGATGGGTCCAGGTGATGCTGTCTAAAGTACCAGGGAACATCTCATGGACTTGGTCAAACTGCTGCTAAAAGTGACAAAAACCAGCCTCAGCCTTTCCTTGAGACCATTCCCTCTGCTCAGCTCTATCTGGAATCAGGTAGGGTACAGCTTCCTTGATTCCTTTTAGACCTAGTAAGATGTTAAACTACTATCTCAAATAGCCTTTTTCTTTTGGTGACCCTGGGACTGGGTTCTTGCTCCTATATGGAATGAGAGGAATTGACTTTTCATCCTTGTTCTTGAGCCTAGTTTGGGAAGTGACATGCCCAAATCATCTTCTGAGGTAAGAATGGAGAGAACTACCTATGTCAATGAGCTATGTCTCCAACTCCCCCATCAAAAAGCAAAGGCCCAAGCTGTTCCAAAATGGTTGCACCTTGGAAATCTGAAACATTTCTCACACCTCTCATTCACATTCCTGTTCTTTGCACCATTCCACTCCACACACTGTTATTAATATCTAGGTACCCATTTGTTTTTACTGTCATGTCCAACATAGGATCGTTAACATCAAAGGAACATTCAGACGTTGTCTAAATAGTTTCAGAATTTTCGGTCATAACCATGTAATGTACATTCCTCTATAATATAGATAACCAAATAACGTAGATTGACCCAAGTGTGGCATGGATTTTTATTTATTTAGAGGGATATAATCTGGGATCTGGTTCATCCTATCTTCAGGGAGACTATGACTTCCACCTCTTGGAGAATAGGAGGAGGACTATGACTGCACTGCCAATAGCCTAGTGGGGAAGGGATAGTCATGGTTGTATGTATGTATTCAGTTCTCCTATTTGCAAGAAGTGCATTGGGCTAGACTATTTATTACACATTGAATATTTGTAATCTAGAGGTATAATGGTTTTAGGAGTTCATAATAGAAGCCACTTTCCCTGGTCACTTCCAAGGGAAGGGTATTAGTCATCGTATCTCCCTCCTATCAAAAGCTAATTACGAGAAAGACAATCTCAAATAGTGAACATATACATTTATCCAGGCAAACAGAAAATAGAAATCAGGAAATTTATACAGGTTGAAAGAGAAAATACAGAATAGCAAATGGACTCTTTGACTCAAGAGTAAACTAAAATTTCAACAACTCAGTGAAGGAGAGAGCAATCTTGTCAGGGAAGTCTCCCCTTAACAGTGTCTGGAAATGCAGGTGCTGTGAATCAAGGTAAATGTTGGGGAGAAGGTTTTTCCCATGTATCTGTGGCTCCAGGGACTCCCGTTAGACATTCAAAAGTTTGTGCCTTGGCTCTCTTGCCACATATCACTCAAACTCCCTTATGTACAAAGTGCTACTGGTTCAGAGGTCTCTAGGACAATCAGGAGTTACATCTTCTACATAAGGTAGTCAGTGAACTAGCGTTTATTAAGACCTTCTATGTTTCAGACACTGCTATCCTTCAGGGAACTGTGCCTGGACACAGAGTGGGGTTATACCACTAAACTTGGGTCAATATGGGGGAGAAATACTGCTTGAACACACAGCTAATACCTAGCCTACCAAAAGATGAGGTCAGGACCATAAATCTGTTAGTGAAGCATTTAATTGGAACAGAATATAAAGTTGACAACAGGAAAGAATCCTACATCGGGGATTATTCTCATTCCCCATACACAAGGAAGTACAATTTTCCAGAGACTTAAGCACCATCAGAGAATGTAACAAATCCTTGGAAAACACTCACTTGACCTCAGTGCCATTTGATTTCTAGTGGAAGAAACTTGGCACAGTGCAAAGAGGATGAAGCTTAGAGCCAGAGGACCCGAGCTCAAATTCTAGCTCTGCCACTCACAGGCTGTGTGTGACCTGGGTCAAGGTACTCTCTGGGCCTCAGTTTTCTCATCTGTAAAACAAAATGATTAGACTATGTAGACTCTGAGGTCCCTTCCAGCCCTAGGTTTCAGGTTCCTCTGATCTACTACCTGGGATTCTCTTCTTTCCCTCTGTTCTCATTGGCTGCTGACCCACTCTAGCCCTTACTGTGCCCTCTCCCTTAGAAGCTGACATTTCTTGCTTCCATCTACTGGAACTCCTCCCTTCTTCATGTTCTTGCCATCACCACTTTGGGGAAGTGTCAAAGCTTCCAGAACGAGACATGGCATGCATGGGGGTTATTCAGCACATTTTCATCTCTGTTTTGATTTGTCTCATTTAGTTGGAAGGCTAATATTTTAAGCTTCATTAGAATGTACCTCAGTTGTGCAATATGGCTAATTTGTTATTTCATTTTTTGCCTCAGCATCTGATCACTCTCAGCATGGCTGTTGGTCAAACACACCATATTTGGTTCCTTTACTGGCAGTGGCCAAACTCTCTGATGCACTTTTCCCATAAACCCTTCCTCTCTTACCTTCCCTATAACTGTAGAAGGCAGGATCATTCTCCTAGTACCCCAGGCTCACAACATAGGAGGCATACCTAAATTGGGCCTCATTCTCTCCCCCCATATCCAATATGGTGCCAAGGCCTGTTGACTTCACCTTTGCAACATCTCTCAAATTCACCCCCTTCTCTCCTCTGACACTGCCCCTATCCTGGTACAGGCCCTCAGCACCTCATGCCTGGATAATTTCAATAGCTGCTGGGGTGGGGGGAATTTGCCTGCCTCCAGTCTCTCCTCACTTCAGGCCACCCTCCATTCAGCCACCAAAGGGCTCTTCTTAAAGTTCGGGTCTGATCATCCCCACCCCCAACTCAATAAACTATCTATACCAACTCTGTATACTCCACCAGGAAGGACACATTTGAGCATAAGCTTCATGATCCAATTACACATATACTTGTACATTTCTCAGTTCTAGAATGAACTTTGTCTAAATCTTTTTTGAAATATTCCTGCCCTTTTAGGCCCAATTTAGGTATCACTTCTTTCATGAAGTCTCTCTTGATCTTCTCAGCTAAAAGTAGCCCCTTTCTTCTGAAATTTTCTTTGAACCCTGGATCTCTCCTTTGCTCTGGCCACAGCCCTTGTATCATTCTTGTCTGTGAATATGCTGTATCATTCCCACTAGAATATTAGCTATGTAAGGGCAGAGACTATGTCCTTTTCACTTTTAAAGCCCTAGCACTCAGCACAGACTTGTACACAGTAAACGTTTAATAAGAGCTTGATAACTTGAATGAAAGTAGATTTTGAAAGATTAATACCTGCATGAATGAATCCTATGGATAGGAGGCCGTTGCTAGAGTTAGCAACAAGGCTGACCAGTTACAGGAGGTCTAACTTGGGTGGTTTTACACCTCTCTTGTCTGGTTCTGGAGAGATCCCTGATCCTGGCATGGGGCTGAGTTTGTTGGGGTGGGAAGGGATAGGAGAAAGGGGGTGATGGCCTTCTCCAGCCAGGAGAACTGAGGCACATTTTATAACAGAGGAACAAGAGGGCTAGGGAAGCTGTGGCCAAGGCTTGGTAGGGAGAAGAGTCATGTCTTAGACTGCTGGGTTATTCTATCATTGCAAAGTAAGTTTCTGATGAGAAAGTACATTATTGGCACGTCATCTTCCTTCATTGAGGTATGAATATAGATGGCTCAGATGAATAGCACATTGTTCTTCAGGAGAACCTGGTGTCATGAAAGGACTTGACATTAATTAGGGGGAAGAAAATTTGGGCCTTAGTCCTCCCTAGCCCTTACTTATTCTCTGTGCAATCTTGGGCAGCTCAATTCCCATCTCAGGGCTTCAGTTTCCTTTTCTTTCTTTTTCCTTTTTTGGAGGGCAATTAGGGTTAAGTGACTTGCCCAAGGTCACATGGCCAGTGTGTGTGTGTGTGTGTGTGTGTGTGTGTGTGTGTGTGTGTGTGTGTTAAGTGTCTGAGGCCGGATTTGAACTCAGGTTCTCCTGACTCCAGGGCCGGTGCTCTATTCACTGCACCACCTAGCCGCTCCCAGTTTCCTTTTCTATAAAATTAAGTGGTTGGATTTGATGATCTCTTAGGGCCCTTCCAAACTCTGACATTCTGTGAGCAAAACTATGCTTCTATATGAATCCAAACATCTGGATTTAATTGGAAAACACACAGTTGGCTATCCATGTGCTTCTAAATATCCAGATTTTTCCTGTCCTGAGCCCCCTTCTCATTTCCCTCTACATTTCTCTCTTTGTGATCTCATCAGTCCTCATGGCTTCATTTGTCCTCTCAATAAAGGTAACTCCCATATCTAATGACTGTCACCAGAACTGCTTGTTTGGCTATTTTCAAATGGATGCCCCCCAGGCACCTCAAATGCATCTTCCCCTTGCCTCCAACACACTCCTCTTTCAATTTTCCTTATTATTCCTCCCTCAATTTCTTTATTTGAGGGTTCAGTCTCCTCAGTGGCATCCTTGACTCTTCCCTCACATATTCCCATATTATTTTACCTCCACAATATCTTTTGCATTTCCCTACCCACAGAGCCACTACTTTAGTTCAGGCCTTGGTAGCCTCTTGCTTGAACTAGATTTAGTTCTGCCTCTTTGCAACTTCTCCCCCATTCCTGAGTGTTTCCATTTCTCCCCTTCTCCTCAACTCACATTTCCCTGGTGCTTTCCATAACTATCTTCTTCTTTGCCAATTTCTCAAATAATGAAATTATCCTTCTCTGTTGATGATCTTCATTTCATCCTCTATATATCTTGTTTATATGGAGTGTATGGGGGTGCTCAGGGAGGACTGGAACCTCTTGTGTGAGGGCTTGACAAGCCCTCTTCAGGGATGTTCATCCATCTTTGTTTCTACCTTCACCCAACTCTTATCTGTGGCTCCAAGAAGCTACCACATATGCAGGAGCCACACCCTGGCATAGCTTTCTTGGCAGATGAGCTAAACCAGGTTAAGGGTAACCAACAGACCTCAAACCTGTCAGTGAGTTAGGGGTATGTATACCCCAAGTATGTGAAAACTTCCCCCCAGTGGAATGGGCATATGAGAACAATTTGTTCCAATGACCACGAAGGCCACTGAAGTAGGAGCTGTGAAGGGCTTAATGGTTGGTCAGGCATCAAAGATGCCAAGGTCATCCATCCACTGCATCCCGGGCCATGACCAGTCATCTTCACTTTTGTCTTGTCACTGGGCTTCAATGGCTCTGGAAGAGAGAGTAAGATTGACAGCTTTGTGCAACTCTGCCTCACTTAAATCCAAGTCATTTGTGAATCAAGACATCATGTGATATCATTGGCCCTCTTCTAAAATGAATGATGAACAACATAATATCTTGTTTGTTTATAGTTATTTACAAGTTGTCTCCCTCATAGAATGTGAGCTCCTTGAAGGCTAGAATTTTCTTTTGCTTTCTTTTATATTCCCAGTGCCTGGCACATAGTAGGCAATTAATAAATGTTTATTGACTGGCTATGTATATTGTTTTCCTGAGTTGCCCTGCTTAATTCTGTATCACTTCTTATGTCTTTCCAGTCTTCTCTATATTCTTCATATTTGTTGCTTCTTATTGTGGTGACTATTCCATTACATTCATATACCGCAAAATGTTTAGCCATCCCTTTAGTCGATCATTTTACCAAGTCTTTTAAAGCTCATTCACAGTTTTCATTCCAACAATTTCTACATGGCTTCAGAGGGTTTAGACTAAGTTGAGCTTTCTTGTTCTTCTGATTTTTATTCTTCCATCTATAAATGAGATAAGTGGTTTACCAATATTATAGAATCACAGATTTTGAGAATTGGCAGGGACCTTAGCATCCAAATAGTCCAACACATCCTTGAAAGGAATCTCCACTAAAACATTCTTGACAATTGGTCATCTAACCCATGCTCGAAGACCTCCAAGGAGGGTGAACCTATCACCTTAAGAAAGAAGCCATTCTACTTTGGACAGCTCCTAATGTAAGCATGTTTTTCCTGATATCCAACCTTCATTGAAATCCTCTTAATAGCAATAAAGTTCTTTACAAATTTGAGATAATGGACCCCAAATATAGAAAAGTCCTTATTTCTTGAAATTTCTTTGGCTGTATCCTGTTGATGATTGCTGAGACCAATACACTTGACAGTGACTCTACAAAACCAACCCTTGTCAATACATATAAAGGAGTGGCAGCAAGGGAATGGTGTTTTGATTTGGGAGACAGGAATGGTGGGTGGAGCCATAGCATAGTTGATTGGCACATTCTTTTAATATTTAATTTATTTTTAGTTTTCAACATATACTTCCATAAGTTTTCAATTTCCCCCTCTCTCCACAAGATGGCATTCAATCTGATATAGGCTCTACATACACATTGCTATTAAATATTTTCACATTAGTCATGTTGTATAGAAGAATTATAATGAATGGGAGAAACCATGAGAAAGACAAAAACAAAATAAAACACAAAAAAGGAAAATAGTCTTCGCTCTGCATTCTGATTCCATAGTTCTTTCTCTGGATGTGTATGGCATTTTCTATCATGAGTCCTTTGGAATAGTTTTAGGTCCTTGCATTGCTGAGAAGGGCTTTTTGGGAATGATTGTACTGATTTGATTATTGTTCTTTTTGGGAATGATTGTACTGATTTGATTATTATTTCCTGAGCAAGAGGTAGAAAATGGGGTTGGTAGGTGGGGTGAGGGCAAGGAGTTGGGGGAGAAGATAGAGAGAATATAAAGTATAGTCTGGGGTCTGGGACAGTCTGGGTGGTGGGCTATGTATGTTGGCATTGTCTGACTAATACCTTGTGTAAGTTAGAGTTGATCCTAGTCAATGATGTGTAGATATATTTTCTGGGACTGGATATACCAGAATCATGGTGTACACTTTCTTTTTTTTTCCTCTATCTTTTAGTTTCTTTCTTTTTCTTTATTAACTTCTAGTTTACATCATTCATATCTGCAAGATTTTGAGTTACAAATTTTCTCCCCGTTTTTCCCCTACCCACCACCCCAAAATAGCAATCCCACTGGATATACCCTCCTCCAATCTGCTCTCTCTGATATCTTCTCCCATACCCCCTCCAACTTTCCAGTAGGGCACAGTGGATCTCTATGCCCCAGTGCCTGTATATCTTGTTTCCCAGTTACATGTAAAATGATATTAATAACATATATATATATATATATATATACACACACACATATATTTAAACATTTGATTTTAAAACTTTGAATTCCAGATTCATTCCCTTCCTCCCTTGTCACCCACCCTTACTGGGAAGATAAGCAATTCAATATAGGTTGTACATGTGTAGCTATGCAAAATGTTTCCATAGTGGATATATTGTAAAAGACTGACTATATTTCCCTCCCTCCTATCCCACCTCCCACTTGTTCTATTCTCTACTTTGGTCCTGTCCATTTTCAAAAGTGGGTGCTTCCAACTTCCCTCCCTCCCCAGTATGCCCTCCCTTCCATCATCCATCCTCTCATCCCCTTCCCCCCTACTCTCCTGTAGGGTGTGATACCCTATTTAGTTTGTATGTCATTCCCTCCCTAAGCCAAATTCAATGAGAATAAGGTTGACCCATTCCTTTTGCCTTCCTATTCTTCCTCTCCATTGTAACCATTTTCCTTTGCCTCTTCTATATGAGATAGTTTACCCCATTCTGTCTCTCCCCATCTCCTCTCATTATATTCCTCTCTCATCTCTTAATTTCACCTTTTAAATATCATCTCTTCCTATTAAATTGGTCCTTCACATATGTATTCATACACCCATATACCCATGTATGTATATATCTCTCTATATATACATTTCTATTCCCTTCAACTATTCTCATACTGAGAAAAGTTTCACAAGTTACAATTATTGTTTTTCCATGTAGGGATGTAAATAGTTCAACTTTGATAAGTTCCTTATGATTTCTTTTCCCTGTTTATCTTCACATGCTTCTCTTGCTTCTCTTTTTTCAAAATGCTTTATTAGCTTCTGGTTTACATCATTCATTTCCGCCAGATTTTGAGTTACAATTTTCCCCCATTTTCCCCTACCCACCACCCCAGAATAGCAGTCCCACAGCATATCCCCTCACCCAATCTGCTCTCTCCCATATCTTCTCCCATACTCCCTTCAGCTTTGCCATTAGGGCAAGGTGAATCTCTGAGCCCCAATGCCTGAACATCTTATCTCCCAATTACATGCAGAATAGTATTAATAGTAGTATTTGTGTACATTTGAAACATTTAATTTTAAGACTTCAAATTTCAAATCTATTCCCTTCCTCCCTTGTCACCCACTCCCTCTGGGAAGATAAGCAATTCAGTATGTGTTGTACATGTATAGCTATGCAAAACATTACCATAGTAGATATATTGTAAAAGACTGCTTATATTTCCCTCCCATCCATCCCACCCCCACCTGGTCCATTCCCTACTTTGATCCTGTCCCTCTTCAAAAGTGGGTGCCTCCAACCTCCCCTCCCCCCAGCATGCCCTCCTCTCCATCATCCCCCCTCTCATCCCCCTCCCCCCTACTCTCTTGCAGGGTGAGATATCCCATTTAGTATGTATGTGATTTTCTCCCTGAGCCAAATTCAATGAGAATAGGGTTTTGCCTTTTTGCCTTCCTGTTCTTCCCCTCATCTGCAACTACTTCCCCTTGCCTCTTCTACATGAGATAGTTTACCCTACCCTGTCTCTCCCCATCTCCTCTTGCCACTTTCCTCTCTCACCTCTTAACTTGACCCCTTAAATATCATCCCTTCCCACTAAATTCGACCTGTGCCTTCTATCCATATATACACATATATACACACATTCACATATGTATTCAGATGTCCATATACCCTTCTTCAGTTATTTTCATACTGAGAAAGGTTTCATCAAACACAGTTATTGTTTTTCCATGTAGGAATGTAAGGAGTTCAACTTTGATAAGTTCCTTTTGATTTCTTTTCCCTGATTACCTTCTCAAGCATCTCTTGGTTCTTGTGTCTGAATGTCAAATTTTCTATTCAACTCTGGTTTTTTCCTCAAGAATGCTTAAAAGTTCTCTATTCCACTGAATGACCATATTTCCCCCTGAAACATGACAGTTTTGCTGGGTAGGTGATCCTTGGTTTTAATCCCAGCTCCTTTGACCTCTGGAATATCATATTCCAAGCCCTTCAGTCCCTCAGTGTAGAAGCTACCACATCCTGTGTTATCCTGATTGTGTTTCCACAATATTGAAATTGTTTCTTCCTGGCTGCTTGTAATATTTTTTCCTTGATCTGGGAGTTCTGGAACCTGGCTATAATATTCCTAGGAGTTTTCTTTATGGGATCTTTTTCAGGAGGTGATTGGTGGATTCTTTCAACCTCTGTTCTGCCCTCTGGTTCTAAAACATCAGGGCAATTTTCCTTGAAAATTGATGACTTCTAGGTTCTTTTTTTGATGATGGCTTTCAGGTAGTCCAATAATTTTTAAATTATCTCTCCTGGATCTATTTTCCAGGCCAGTAGTTTTTTTTCAGTGAGATATTTCATATTGCCTTCTATTTTTTCATTTTTTTGGATCTGTTTAATAGTATCTTGGTTTCTCATAAAGTCACTAGCTCCCATTTGTTCCAATCTAATTCTGAAGGAATGATTCTCTTCACTGAGCTTTTGAGATGCTTTTTCCATCTGGCAAATTCAGCTTTTTAGGGCATTCTTCTCCTCCTTGCCTTTTTGAGCCTCTTTTGCCATTTGAATTAGTCTTTTTTTTAAGGTGTTATTTTCCTCAGTCAGGCTATTGACTCATTTCATAATTTTCTTGCCTCATTCCCATTTCTCTCCCCAATTTTTCCTCCACTTCTCTTATCTGCTTCTTAAGGTCCTCTATGGACTGTAATCAGCTTGTATTTTTCTTGGAAGCTTTTGGTACAGGAGTTCTGATTTTATTGTCTTCCTCCTGTTCCATGCTTTGATCCTTTTTGTCCCCAAAATAGGAGTCTAATGTTGGATTCTTCTGTTTGTTTTGCTTCCTTTGCTTGGTCATGTTGCCACTCAATTACTTTACTTTTGGGCTTTTTGCCACAGTAGGACTCTGCTACCAGACTGGGGAGCTTCATTCCAAACACTGGGGTTTTCTCAGCTCCTGGAGGTATTAATTGGGTGCCATCTCTGAAGCCTCCACATGCCCTGGCAAGCTGGTCACACACACCAGGACCTCCATTCTAGACAGTGATCCAGATCCAAGAAGGTTAAAGTAAGAGTGATTACCCCTCAGATTGGTCACTTGGTCCCCCTAAAATCTGCAGGCCAGGAGCTGAAGCTGCCATGTGGTGGTGACTGCACAGCTGCAGCGCCTCAGCGGCTTCTCCCTCCAGGGGATAAAGGCTGACTGCACTCCCAAACTACCGGATCCCAAAGTCCACACTGAACTGACCTCTCATTTTGTCCTTAGCATCTATCGGTTGATAATTCTGGAAACTGCCAAATATACTAGTGATCTGAAGGCTGTCTAGCTGGTGGCAGGTCAAGCCTGTCCTGGGTCTAAGACTTGCTGGGGCTGGGTTTGGCTCCCAGAGCTCTGTGTTGGCCACTTCCTGCTGGCCTGCCAGGCTGTCCTCAGCGGGAGGTTAGCTTCTCTGTGTCATTTTTTTGGTTCTGTAGCTCCAAAGTTTGTTCAGAGTCATCTTTTCCATGAATTAGAGGAGGTGGAAGCCAGAACCCCACGGAAGTCCTGTTTCTACTCTGCCATCTTGAATCTGCCCCCTAGTGTACACTTTCTTGTTGACACTAATGACCTCTTTAGCCAACTTCAGCTTTACCCTGGCTCACTTCAGGCTCCAGTACAGATGATTCTTGCTACTCAGTCCAGAGTTCTGGACTGCAAATACATTTTTTCTACTTGTCCCTCATAGACTGACTGACCACTTTGTGACCCACAATCCAGCAGATTACACTAGGTTGTTGATCTTCAGTGATTTCTGTACAAGACTCAGGTGGAATGGACCTATACACAGCTGGAGATGAAGTCTGGTTCAGAATCCTCAGGGTCCAGGTGACTTATCTATTCTTATTTCCTGATGCTCGTTCTTTGTGCATAAGATTCTGCCTAACCAAATCTACAATTTCCTCCTGAGTGCAACCAATATGTGTAAAAGTCATCGAGGTCACATTTATAGAGGAAGATAATTTGTCCCTTTCACCTCTTCACTGATGCAGTAGCCTTGCATTAAATTATTGTGACCTCTGGTCCTCTGGCTGTTAGCTTCTCCCAGTAGAACAGTTCTGTCTGCCATTCTCAGCAGCTCTTGGCCTGGAGTCTGGGTGACCAGTGGTCGTCTTGTCTTGTTTCTGTGTCCTATACATTAAAAGATACTCTGGAGCTGGGTGGTGTTTGGTTTTTCCAGGTGAGGTCATTCTTTGTAGCTCTGGTATCATTCTCAAAATGACTTTATTCTTTGTAGCAACTGATCGAAATCCAACTTTCTTTTCTGACTTAGGACCAATTAGGTGTATCCTCAGCTCTCAGTGGTTTATCAGATTTTTCACTTTCAAATACTCCATCCCGATCTCACTTGCCTTCTCAGGTTTTATATCTCCTAGAGCAGTTTCTAGAGTTGACTGTTCAGGCAAATTCTGAACTCAGAGGGATTTCCCCATTTTTTGCTAAGTGGAAGACTGAATGAATGTAGCATGTGCTTACCAGGGTGACTCAATACCACCAAATTGCTTTCACAAACAATTTCACAATTGTTTCACAAGCATTCTTGCCATGTGATTTCAGGCTTTACCTCTGGACTATATGCAATTGCAAGCACAATTCCTCTAAGGCTTTCTAGTAACCTCCCTCATCCAACTCTGCGATGCTTAAGTGACTCAGTCACATCCGACGTGAACTTCCTTCCTGTAGATCTTTCTGAGGGAAAATGGGTTCTTTTTTGAGAAGAGTACTTACATCTGCCCATGGCACAGGTCAAAGTCCTGCCCCATGATCTGGGAGGTGGAGTGAGAGAGACCTTTGTAGCATTCCACTCCTGTCTCCTCAAATTTTTTTCTTGTCCATTTGTTCTGAAAATTGGTCTTTTGATATGCCCTCATTGGCTAATAGCTTTGAATCTGGGTAGTATCCTCTTACCTTCTGTGGGAGATATAATGATCAGTTTCTTCAATGAAGTTTTTTTTTATTCTGAAGTTAGACACCAAAAATTTTTGCATTTCCATATACACAGCAGAACATAAAAAAGTATTCTGTGAAACTCCGAGGATCCATTTCATACTGTCAGGTTTATGAAAAAGAGCTTTTACAAAGGTGTATTAAGATGCAACAAGAACAAAAGCACAAATGTTTCCTCCCAACCCTTCAAGGATATGCTTTTAGCTCAATTTCTATATAACATTAGCTCCACCAAGTTCCCATACAGATGTAAAGTAACTGCCAGATGAATATTTGTCTCAGCTGATGTTCTGTAGGATCCCCAAGATGACTCCAGAAGGTCACACTTTGCTCCCCTGGGCATCAATGCTGAACTTACTGTAAACCCTAGATTCTCAAACACTGGGACACTAGGCCATCTTCATAAGATCAGAGGCTCCAATCACTTTACCTAGAATGGAAAAAAATGAATGTGGAGACCAAGGACTAAGCCCTATTTCATAAGGTATATGGCCCTGTGCTGTGTTGGTACTCTGTTCACAAAGAGGATCATGATATCAGAGAATGATGACATGATTTGCAGTTGACTTGAATTTAAGTGAGGGAGGGCTGTGCAAGATCACCAGTCTCACTTTCTTCTCTAGAGCCATCTGGATCCAGTGACCAGATATTTATCAGGATGATTGGAGATGGCCCAGGATGCACTGGGAGACCCTGCCCCTTGTAGGCTAAGGTCTTTTCAGGTTCTCACTTTGAGTAAGGCAAGCCCATTCAGTGAATAGGCCTCTTTAAGAAGTTAATCAAGGGGAAAAATATTGGGGGTGGCTAGGTGGCACAGTGATAGAGCACCAACTCTGGAGTCAGGAGGAACTGAGCTCACATCCGACCTCAGACACTTAACACTTACTAGCCGTGTGACCTTAGGCAAGTCACTTAACCGCAATTGCCTTACCTTCCCCCCCAAAAAAAGCAAAAAAAAGTTAATCAAGGGGTGCTCCCCCAATCAAACTGGAAGAGGAATAGCCTCAGGCTTCCTGGTCAAAAGAGAAACAATTACTATTTAGTATTTACATTCCTGCTGTGCTAGGAGGGCAGGGAACTATTTTCCAATCTATGAGCTCCAGAGTGAATTGGATTTACTGGCTAGATTTCTTTCTGAAAGACCAAAGCTACATGGCCTCATAGGGGAGAAAATGTCAAAGCCTTTTCCCTCATAGCCCTTGCCTTTCACCAAGTACCATAGCAAAGGAATCAAAGCACTAGGGTTCAGCTGGAGAGAAAATAAAGTCATATCACTTGCTTTTCAATATATCTGTATTTATGACATAGTGCATACTAAATAAATGTTATTTGACTGACTGACACATTGCTTGTCCGCACTTCTTTCTAACACTCCTTCTATTCTTCTATTTCAGGGACCCTTTTTTGCCTAATGTTAAATGCTTCCTAATCTCCTAGAGGAAAAAAAACCTTTTAGTAAGTAAGCATAAATCAGTAAAATGAATTCCCATAGTGCTCACGTCTGTCTTTTTCTGTACCTTGAGTCCGTCAGTTCTCTGTCATGAGATGGTTTATTCCAGGTCTTCTGGAGGCATGAATGGCACCATTTTGATCTGGTCCTAAATCTTTCAATGTTGTTGTCCTTGTATAAATTGCTCTCCTAATTCTGCTCACTTCACTTTGCATCAGTTAGTACCAGGAGTCCCTGAAATTGTCTTCTTCTCAGCTTTCATATTTCCTTACATGTATATATCACAATTCCATCCCCCAGTTGATGAACACACCCTTAGATTCAAGCTCTTTTTTTCTTTATATCCCATTTTATTTCCCCCTCTCCCCTTCAGGATCAAAAAGTTTGTTTGTCTGTGATCCCCTCCCCAGTATTTTCCACTTTCTCAACCTTTTCTTCATCCTCACTTATTTCATTGCTGTTAGATATATTTCTATGCCAAACTGTATGAACGTGTGTGTGTTCAACCCTCCTTTGTTCAGATCAGATAAGAATGAGCTTCACTTGATTCTCCTCATTCCTTCCTATATGTTTGTATACTCTTCTCAGTTATCCCAATTATGAGAAATAGCAAGTTCTACCCTTTTCTTCCCACTTTCTATATTAGTGTATTCCTTTTACCCCCCTCCTCTTTCCCCTCTTAAAATCATCAGATCTGAACCAATCCTCTTCTAATCCCTGGAACTCCTTCATATATACCCACTGGAGACATTAAGGTTCTGAAGGGACATTTGTTTCTTTTCCCCAATTACAGTAGTTAGTAGTACAAAATCACATAGTCCCTTTCAATTGCTTAAATACTTCAATTGCTTAAAACCTTTCTAGGTTCCTCTAGACTCTTGTATTTGCATTTCAAAGTCCCTCCTCAGCTTTGGTCTTTTCTTTAGAAATGCTTGAAAGTCCTCTGTTCCATTAAAGACCCCCTTGCTGCCCTCCAGGATTATAATCAACTTTGTAGGATAAGTTGTTTTTGGTTGTAAGTCTATATCCTTTGCCTCTTTGAAATGTTGTATTGCAAATCTCATCTCATTTTAGAAGCTTTTAGGTATGTGATCCAGACTATTGTTCCTTAGTACTTGAACTCCTTCTTCCTTGGCATTTGCAATATTTTTTTCTCATATGTGGAGGCCCTGGAGAAATTTTCTTCTGGGAAAATCCATAGGTGATTTCAGGATGTGATTGTCAGATTCTTTCTGTCTTTATTTTACCTTTTACTTCTTAGAGATCTGGGCAGGTTTCGTTGATAATTTCTTAAAATTATGTCTAGTCTATTTTTCTTTTCTTTTTTTGTTTTGCTTTTTTGGAGGGCAATTGGGGTTAAGTAACTTGCCCAAGGTCACACGGCTGGGTTTTTGTTTTGTGTGTGTGAAGTGTCTGAGGTCGGATCCGAACTCAGGTCTTTCTGACTCCAGGGCCGGCGCTCTACTCACTGCGCCACCTAGCTGCAGTCTATTTTTCTAAATAATTATTTCCTCAGAGTCCATCGATTCTTAAATGATCTCTCCTTGACCTGTGTTCAAAGTATTTTTTGTTGTTGTTGTTGTTTGTTTTTTGATATCACATATCTCACATTTTCTTTTACTTTTTCAAACCCCTCTACCACAGGAAGTTTGAGGTGGGATGGGGGAGGGGAGGAGAGAGAGACAGAGAGACAGAGAGGGAGAGAGTTCTATGTTGTATATTCCAGAGAGAAGGAAAACATCAAGAATGTAACTTCTCTCTCTTCCTGTCTTTCATAATGGGATTGCTTGACCATCCCAAAGTGCCAATTAATCAACAGATTTATGTCTGTCTGTCTACCTATCTATTTATCTATCTATATTTAATCATACTTTATTTTAACACTTATTTTTAAAATTTTGAGTTCCAAATTCTCTCCCTCTGTCCAGGTCCTTCTCCACCCATTGAGAAGGCAAACAATATGAGATCAATTATACATGTGACGTCATACAAAATATTTCTATATTAGCCATGTTTAATGAGAAACACTTGTTATGTGATAGTCTATGTGATAGGCACCATGCTAGGTGATGGGGAATTTAATACAAAAAAATCACTATTCATTTTTTCAATTTGAAAATTTCAAAAGAACTTTATTACAGAGTAATGAAATAATACTCATGAAAGAGAATCTCTGGGTATCTCTTTTATTACATTTTTTTCAATCAGCAAAAAATCTGCCTTCTCTTCCTTCTATTCCCCCATTTTTAATTAAAAAATAAAAGCAAAACCCATTTTAGAAACAGGAATAGTCAAGCAAAACAAATTTCCTCAATGGCAATGTTCATTCTATATTCTGAGCTCTTCATCTTTCTATCAGTAGTATGTTTTACAATGACTTCTGTGGAATTATGGTTGGTCATTATGCTGATGCTAAATCTTTCAAAATTGTTTGTCTTTAAAATATTGTTGTCATTCTATAAGTTGTTTTCTTGAGTCTGTTCACTTCATTCTGCATCAGTTCATATTAATCTTCCTAGGTTTTCCTGAAACTAGCCCTTTCATCATTTCTTATAGCACAATGGTATTCTATCACATTTATATAATGTAGCTTTGTACTACTAAATGAGGACATTCAATAATGTCCTCATTCTCCAATTAAGGAGCACCCTCTCAGTTTCCAATACTATGACACTGAAAAAAAGAATTAGAGTTTATTTTGCTTAGGACTAATCCCTCCCTTAATTTATCCTTCCTCTAATTGTCCTTTCCCCCCTTTTCCTCCAATTTTCCTGTTGAGTGAAATGCATTTCTGGATTCAATTCTGTATGCACGTATATTCTTTCCTCCTTTGACCAGTTCAGGTGAGAGTGAAGTTCAGATGTCAGCTACTTCCTCCTACCTCCCACTCCTTGTTTGTTTTTTTTTTTTTTGCTTTGTTTTTTTTTTTTTTCGGAGGGCAATTGGGGTTAAGTAACTTGCCCAAGGTCACACAGCTAGGTTTTTATTTGTGTGTGCGTTAAGTGTCTGAGGCCGGATCCGAACTCAGGTCCTTCTGACTCCAGGGCGGATGCTCTGCTCACTGCGCCACCTAGCTGCCCCTCCTTGTTTGTTTAGATTTCTACTGGTGCACCTTGATTATGTGAGATAATTTTCCCTTTCTACTCTCCCTTTCCTCCCGTACTGTACTCTTCTCTACATCCCTTTCCATTCTTCTTTTAAATCACGGTTACATAACAGAACCACCTCCAGGCTTTCTGTCTAATCAGACTCCCTCAGTGACTCCTGATGATGATAGAGTTCAGAGGGGAAACATGTAGCATATCCCCATATTAGAACGTAGTCAATTTATCCAAGTTTAATCCCATATGAGATTTCATTCATATTTACCTTTTTTATGTTTCTCTTGACTCCTGCATTTATATTTCAAAGTTTCTACATAGTTCTGGTCTTTTTATCAGGAATGCTTAGAAGTCCTTTATTTCATTAAAGATCCAGTTCCTCCTCTCTATAGGAATATACTCAGTTTTGTTGAGTAAGTCATTCTTGACTGAAAGCTTATATCCTTTGCCCTCTGGAATATGGTACTCGAAACTCTCTGCTTCTTTATACTGATAACTACTAGATTTTGTATTGTGCTGACTATGACTCCTTGGTATTAGAATTATTTTTTTCTGGCTGTTTACAGTTTTATTTTCTTTAAATTGCAAGTTCTGTATTTTGTTTATTATGTTATTAGGACTTTTCATTTCAAAATTTCTTTCAGGAGGTGACTAGTGGATTAAAAAATTCTTCTTTCCTCTTTGGTTATAAGGGCCCTGGACAGTTTTCTTCTAAGATTTCTTGAAATACGATGTCTATGTTCTTTTTTAGGGTTATTGCTTTCAGGTAGTCTAATGATTCTTAATTTTTTTCTCCTTAACTTGTTTTCCAGGGCATTTGTATTTGCTATGAGATCCTTAATTTTTCTCCTATTTTTCAGTCTTTTATTTTAATATTTATTAATTTTATATTTTATTTGAATTTTTCTTGTTTTTAATTTTAATATTTTAATATTTCTTGTTGCCTTAAAACAACTCTGAGGTACCACCTCACACCTATAATACTGGCTAATATGATAAAAAAAGAAAATGGTAAATGTTGGAGAAAATGTGGGAAAATTTGAACACTAATGCATTGTTGGTGGAGTTGTGAACTGATCCAACTATTCTGGAGAGCAATTTGGAACTATACCTAAAGGGCTATAAAATTGTGCATACCCTTTGATCCAGCAATACCACTATTAAGTCTGTATCCCAAAGAGATCAAAAAAAAGGGGAAAGGACCCACATATACACAAATATTTATAGCAGCTTTTTGTGGTGGCAAAGAATTTGAATTTGAGGGGATGCTCATCAATTGGAGAATGGCTGAACAAGTTACGGTATATGAATGTAATAGAATACTATTGTTACATAAGAAATGATGAGCAGACTGACTTCAGTAAAACCTGGAAAGACTTACATGAACTGATGCTGAGTGACATGAACAGAACCAGGAGAACATTGTGCACAGTGAAAGCAACCTTGTCTGATGACCAGCTTTGATAGACTTAGCGCTTCTCAGCACTGCAATGATCTAAGGCAACTCCAAAAGACTTGTGGTGGAAAATGCTATCCACATCCAGAGAAAAAAGTGTGGAGTCTGAATGCAGATTGAAGCAGACTGTTTTCTCTCTCTTTTTTTCCCTTTCTCATGGGTTCCCCCTTTTGTTCTGATTCTTCTTTCACAATATGAATAATGTGGAAATATCTTGTTTCTCTTGCAGTCATTAACTTCTACATAACTGAATCTAATTTCTAGGGAGTTTATTGCTTGGGCAAGGTTTTATACTTCTTGTGCCAAGTTGTTAATTCCCTTCCCAGCTCTTTCTTCTCTCACTTCTTTTCTAATCGTTTCTGCTAGCACTCTCATTTCATTTGTAAAAACATTAAAAAACCCTTTTAAAACTCTTGTTTCATTTTGGGAATTCTAGTTAATTTCTGCCCAACCTTTGTTTTTCTTTGAGAATTTGCTTATAGATGCTTTGGAGTCATTCTCTCCTATTGAGTCTGTGTCTTGTGTACTTGTCACCATAATAGTTTTTTTTATGGTGAGATTTTTTTTTTGTTTGCTCATTCTTTGATTCAGCCTCCTGACTTTGGATTTTATGTTAGGGCAAAGCTCTTCTTACTTCTGGAGGGAATGTCTGGGCCGTTCTTGCTATTGCTTTCTTGGGGCATTGAGTGTTGTGTTATTCTGGAATCTTAGGGACAGCTCAGACTAAGTACCTGCTCAGTGCTCCCCTAATGACCTAATCCAGGGCAAAGTCTGGTTGCTACTATGTTCCTGACATAGGTTTGGGTCTGAACAATGGGCCTGTAGCCTTTCCTGGTTGAAGTTTCAGGAGGCTGCTGTAATAGACTCAGCCACTCTCAGTCAATTGGAAAGCTTAGCTGGTTCAGAGTACAGACCTGCAGGCTTCCCTTTGGTCTGAGATTCCTGCTTTTGTTATTATGCTGCAGGCTTAAGAGTGGACTAGAGTCTGGAACTGAGACCTTGCTTTTGTCCTGGGGTCTGAGCCTCACAGCTGTTCTTTGTGTCTGATCTTGCTTTTTGCTCTAGTTACACAGCCTACAGCCTGTGACAGCTCCTCATTTTGGAACACTACCTTTAAGTATTGTTATTCTTCTTCTCAATCTGCCCTGCATCTATGACCTGGAACTGAGTAATGAGTGACTGACCTGCCAGTTGGCCCCTCTTGCTATATCCTGCACAATTTTAGGCCCTTTTGTGCTGCATCTGGGACTTCTTACCCCAGTGCACAGTTTCTCCATGAGCAGGCATGCTCTGTGGGGCACAATCCTGGTCAGACTCTCTCAACAGTGTTATTACAGACCTAGCCATCTATCTTCCTATGCCCATCTAGGCTGAAAAATGACTGATTTTTTCTTGTATCTCCACTTCAGGATTAGGGGAGGTATAATTTAGAAATATCTTTGGAGAAGTTTTTGGTAGGGAGCTCATTGCCATCTTGACTCTGCCTAAACAACTTTTGTTCTCAAGGAACTTACATTCTGGGGAATGTAATAGAGGATGGGGAAGAGAACAAGTACATAGAAATATGTGCATAAATGTAAAGTGAACAAATGCAAATATACATAAGGTAGTTCAATACAGGGTAGTTTGGCAGAGAGGGAAGGCACTAGCAGTTGTGGGGCAGGGAAGGCATCATGCAGGTAATAAGGGTTGTGCCACATCATGAAGGAAGGGCAAGGTTCAATGAGGTAGAAGTAGGAAGGGAGCCTGTTTTAGGCAGGGGAGGTGGCCAATGTGAAAACACAAGATTGAGGGGCTGAGTATTGTATGTGAGGAAAATAGGGAAGACCAGTTTGGCTGCATCACAGAGTGCAATAGGGGAAGTGATACTCAGTGATGGTGGAAAGATAGATTGGAACTAGGTTGTGTAGAGCTTTAAAAGCTGAACAGAAGTGTTTGTATTTTGTGCTGGAGGCAACAGAGAACCACTGCAGTTGGTTGAGAAATCCCACGGTAAGATCTGTGTTAAGGAAAATTACCTTGGTAGCTAAGGGAAAAATGAACTGGGGTGGTAAGAAACTTGAAACAGGAAGACAAATTAGGAGGCCTGTGCTGCAATCTAGGTGAATGGTGATAAGGGCCTGAACTAGGGTGGTAGCTATTTGAGTGGAGAGAAGGCATTAGACTTAAGAGATATATTTTTTTGCTTTTTGGAGGGCAATTGGGTAGATTCAAGAGATATTGAGGAGAATTGGGATTCAAGAGATTTCCAAAGGTAGGAATGGCAAGATTTGGCAGCTTGTTATCTCCAACTTGGAAGACTGGAAGGGTGGCAGTGCTTTCAATAGAAATACATTTAGAAGAGGAGAAAGTTTATGAGGAGAAGTAATGAATTCAGCTTGGTCCTTAAGAACTGAACCATAACACATATGACACACTAGCAGTGAGCCAGGGTCTGACAGATCCTGGTGGGGGTGGGGGTGGCATAGGGCTCATTTGTTTACTCTCATCCATTTTTGTTGTTGTTGAGTCATTTTTGGCCAAGTCCTCGTGAGCCCATTTGAGGTTTTCTTGGCAGAGATAACAGAGTGGTTTGCTGTTTCCTTCTCCAGCTCATTTTACAGATGAGGAACTGAGGCAAACAGGGTTAAGTGACTTGCCCAGGGTCACACAGCTGGCTGAGCTAGATTTGAACTGAGGGAGATGAGTCTTTCTGCTTCATTCAAGCCTAGGGCTCCATCCATTATGCCACCTAGCAGCCCCACTCTCATCTATACTGCTCATATAAGCTTTTGCACTCATATAGTAGTACCACAAATATTAGTATTTTAGTATTCAGTCAGGTAAGCTGTCTTAAAACCTGTAAAGGAAACACATCAGAAATCTAGCTAATGATAGCCTGAAAGTAAAAGAATGGGAAAATACTAACTTTTCTCATGTAGATGAGTGTAATACCAAAGTATTCAAGATGGACATTGTGGTGCTTGGTGACATCTTCTCACTAACTCATGGATCACGTCCCCCAGACAATGGCTTCCCCAGGGTCAAGGTACTCTGCAGATCTAAATTTCTTAGAACCTACCAATGTGAGGGCTCCACCAACTTAACTTGAGGAGTTAGTTATAAGACACAAAAGCATTTAATGAAATGGCATTGTATAAAAAATGGCAACAAAATTTGGGACATACTTTCCCACAAATATACACATTAGTGGAAAGAGTAGACACACAAGGGAATATTTGTGCAGTATATTTGCAAGGAACATGTGGAATGCACATGTGGAGAGGTGCACTCAACAGGAAATACATGTGTTCAGAGCACACACATAGAGGGAGCATATGAAAGGAAGACACATGATCAGAATATTCTCATGCAGCGTTACCTCATACCTCTGGCACTGCTCAGCTGGACACTGCCTGCCATCTGGGCTTTTGGCTCAGCTCAAATCCTTGACTCTTCTTCAAGGGAAGGTGTTTTGGTATGAATTAGGCAACTTGTTAAAAATGAATGCTATCAAAGTCAGTGTTCAGTGCCACTCACTGGCACATGTACAGTCTCTTAGCTTAACTTCTTGCCACTTAGGTCAAGCTGAGTTTTAGGGAGCCATTTTTGGGCAGTAAATAGTTAATGAAGGACTCTATGCCTAGGGCCATAAGGATACAGGTAGTAGGTAACCAGATGGAGGCTAATTAGAACTAGTAAATCTTATACATAGAAAGTGGAAACACTTTCTGAGTAAGCAAGAACATGTGCATTAAGAAAAGATCCTAGTAGGTAGTGATTGACAATCCTGGGTAAGTTGTTTACCACGGAGGGAAACTAGGTGCAAAGAAAGGACTGAGCATAGAGATTACAGGGGAAGGGTCAAGGATAAGCGGACCAGCCAGCAATGAGCCCTTTTCTTCTCCAATGGAGATTGGGAGGGGTTATGGAGGGTAGCTTATGTTCTCTTTCCTGTAATGTCTAAGAAAGTGAGAGGTAAAAATAACACTAATGCATCAAGGATCTGCAATTTCCTTGATGTTAGAACTTCCTCCAAGGGAGATCATATACAGTATAGCCCATTTATGATCTGAGTCTGAGTTCTCTGAGGCCAGGTATCCAACATCTGAATCTTAACACTTCACTGCCAGCCAGTAGCTGAAGAAACAAATGCAAGTCCTCCCAAGCTCTCCTGGGTCACTACTCTTTCCTCCACACTGTGTGTCTTTCTAGTGTCCTCTAGTGAGGACTATGGGGAGCTACGGAAATCCCTACCTAGTATAAGAATGGGCAATGAGCTCGTCTACCTTATTGCTACCAAGTCCTAGTCCCCTCTGCCATGTCCTCTGGCTGTCTCTGAATGGGACAAGGTAGTTGAGGACAGAGCTGTCCTTAGGATATGCTCAATTGGAACAATATACTGGGTCAGACTCTACAGAGAGCTGGCAAGGGAGGAGATGATTCTTCCTGCTCAAAGTTAAACCACCCTGAAATACTTACAAATACACACAATCGAATCTTAACTCCTCTCATCCTTAAAGTAAATTGAATGGGACTATCTTTTAGTCCTCACCCCTCCATATACTTTCCTGCCTCTATCTCAGTTGCCCATATGGGACATATCTCCTTCAAGACTGTACTTGATGGTCACCTAGATAGGGCAACTAGGTGGTGCTGCAGTGGACAGAACACTGGGACTGGAGTCAGCAAGACTCATCTTCCTGAGTTCAAATCCAGCCTCAGACACTTATTAACTGTGTGATCCTGGGCAAGTCACTTTACCCTGTTTGCATCAGTTTCCTTATATGTAAAATGAACTGACCCCAAATGGGGTCACAGAGACTCACACACAATAGAAACAACTGAGCAACAACAAACGTCACTTAGCTCATTTTCTCGGAGGTCTCGGAGGCAGAAGGCACACAGTGAGATGTGTCCTGACTCAGCACTTTCTAGTAGTGCATCTGGGGATGATGACTTGTTAGGGAGCAGAAAATTGGTGGGATGATTGGGCAGGAAAAGGGAGGGTAGAGTGGGGTTGCCTAGAAATAGGCCTACTTTGGTAAGTGGTAAGGAACTATGACAAATGTTTTCCAGGCATGCTCCCAAATGAACTTTCAGAGACCAGTTATCTTCCCAAGGCACCTCTTTCAAAACTCAGGTTCAGAGTCAGGTCTTCAATTAAAAAAAACACGACTACAAATCCTCAGGACTCCAGAAGTGGGAGGGCTATTTGAATCTAAGTTACCAATTTTATAGATAAAGAAATAGTACAGTGATGGCAAGGCATTTACTAAGGGCCAAAATAGACCATTTTATATTAAAAACAAACCTTGTGAGACAAAACTTTATGATAGAATATATTGGGGCAAGGAGGATACTGGGCAAGTATTGGTTAGTTATAATAATTCAAGAATTTATTAATTTTTGCTCCAAGTGTTCTCTTTATTGGTTTCTTTACTATCCCTCCTAAAATTGTCTAATCCAAAAAGTCTGTAATTCAAGGTTGCAGAAGTACCTTTGAAGGATTATATGTAAATAAAGAGGACAATCAATATTAGCCAGAGAGCAGGGAAATCGAGGAGGGAAATTATCTAGGCAAAATCCCTCACATTTCATTCCTTGAACTTCTACAACATGGAGCATCCTCAAACACAAAGAAAAACTATGCATAAAAGAAAATTCCACTTTCCTAGGCAGATTTTGATTTTGAATATAACTATTTTCTGTTTAGAGCAAAGATGCTGAAGCTTGGTTGCTAAAGTAGCAGAGTATTCTGCCACTTGTAGAAAGGAAATGCCTGCACCTGCCAACATGAGGTTAGCTTTTCAAGTCCTAGAGCAAAGAGACATTCACAAGTAGAACTTGTTTACATTGCCTGTTGGGCTGCTTATATTGGCCTAGATTGGCAATACCAACTTTCCAGTTGAGGAAGGATCAGCTAAAGATTTTGCAACTTATGGTTCTAACAAGGGGCACTTAATGCCTATACAAATTTCACATTAATTCTGAGATACCCCACACAGCAACTTTTACAAAACCAGCTGGGCAGTTGCCACACTATATGCAAATATATGCAAGTGAACTCTACCCCAGTCCTGCCCTATCAACCCCTAACCCAGAACGAGCTCTACAACTACCATCCTCTGAGGGACTACCATGGTAAGAAGGCACAGTCCTAGGTCAGCTTCTGGTCTAAGAGGATGACCCCTTCTCTCCCACACCCTCCTCCTTAAACCATTCTCTTCAAATGACTTGAAGTTTTCCTACTGACCCACCTGTCACTTTCACACTTAGAGAAGCCAGGGATAGGGACTGGAACAAGATGAGCTCTATGCCTTTCCATGTGTCAGGTTGACAATTTTGGTTTTATTTTGAAGAGACGAAGTTTTGGGGGAAAGGGTATGGGATTGACTTCAGGGACTTTGTTTCTGATAGGTGATTAAATGTATCTCAAGTGGAGTGAGGGAGAGTACATAGAAAAAGTACAAAGTAGCCCCCAGAGGATGGGATACTAAATTAGCAATGATCATTTGTTTGGTAGAGATGATTAAAATGAATGTTGCTTCCCCTTCCATCCCTCCCCCAAACTTGGAGTATGTCTCTAGGTTTTTCTAGGGGTGAAACTTGGAGTTTTTCTTGTTGTAGTAAGTAAACTGTTAGTGGAGCCCAGGGGATCGCCCATTTGTCTCCTGGACGTTTTAATGAGCAAGTAAGTATATGAGTGCTTTGCTACTTCTCTGAGAACTCTTCCTTTAATGACCTCCAAAGATGAGGAAAGATGCCAAGTCTCTCTCACTAGTGATTTTATCCCCCATGATTGGGCTGTGTACTTGGCCTCTGTCCAACGTGCTTCCTGTTAGCTTTATGCTGACACTTCAGAACCATCCACTGGCTGACCATAGTGTTTATGGGCTGTGTGGGGCCAGACACGGGTAACAGTGACATGGCCTCGAAATTAGGGAGCAGGAAGGTTCTTGAATTCGTTTGTGATTTTTGGTTTCAAAGTCTTAAAAACAGAGGAGAGGAAAGACTTCCCCCTTCTCTTGTATTCGATTTTTTTTCCTATTGGTCTCAGGGAGATATTCATAAGACCTAATTATGGTAGTGAGTCTCACTTCTCTTTTCCTAAACCTTTGGTGTTTCTCCATTGCCTGTATGGTGAAGTTTCAAGTCCTAACCTTGGCATTGGGGGCCCTTTATGTCAAACCAAAGTCACCTCAGCCTTATCTTAAGCCAGGAGAATGGACTGGCAGGGATCCTTGGAAACCAGAGATTCTTTTCACTTTGTCCCGGTTTCCTTAACACCTGGCTCAGGATCTGGCCCTCAAAAAGGTTGTTGAAGTGAATTGAATCTGGCCCAAATGGAAGGCTCATAGTACTTTCCCTGAACAATTTATGCTGTTACTCATTTGCCTCTGGGTCTTTACCCATACTATGTCCCCCTAGAGAATCACAGAACTTAGGAGTTGGAAGAGAGCTCAAAAATTGATGAATAATGAAATGCTCTCAGTGATAAAGGACCCTCTTTACATGGTCCTAGCCCTGTTGGAAGCCCTTCAGAGAGGGGGCCCACCACATGTAAGGGTCAGCCCATGCCTCCTATAGACAGCTAGAATTGTAGGAGGTTTTCCTGACAGCAAGCCTACATACATCCAGCTCTCTGCAACTTCTAGCCATCAATCAATCCAAATGAACTTACTGGCCCAGGTCTTGTCTCTTGTGCCAAACAGAACAAGACTCTGTCTTTTCCCACATGACAGCCTTTCAGATACTTAAGCATAGTTATTCTGTGTCCCCTACCTCTTCTTTTTTCAAGTCTATGCATCCAAAGTTCCTTCAACAGATTATCTGATGGTTGACAGTCCTTCAGACTGCCCTTTCATGGGTGTACTCCAGTTTGTTGATGACCTTCCTAAAGTATGGCACCCAAAGCTGAATGCAACACTTAATCAGATTTAACCAAAAATAAAAATTTAAATGTAGAGATAACATTAAGTGGATTCTTATGCCAGCTCTAAAATGACACACTAGCTCGAGAAACTGCGAAAAATCATAGTGCAGGTGTGATTGATCAATGCAATCCATTTATTGATACCATGAGCAAGGTTTTTATAGAGTAGTTAAACAAAGAAGGCAATTATAGGTCACTTAGTTTTCTAATGCTGCTTTTTTTCAATTTCAAGATGCCAGACAGTGATGTCAATTTAGGCCTTGAAGATTATCATGTCCTTTGATGATTTCCAAGCCATATGAAGGTATCTAAAATGTATGGGTGAGCTAACACCTTCTGGCTAGAATCCCAGAACAGAGAAAAGCCTTGGATAGCAGCATATCAGGCAGGCTCTGATTTACAGCTTCATTAATGGGAAAACCAGGACTGGACACTTAGGACTGGCCTCTGGAAAGCCCGGAACTAACATATCTAGGACCAGCCTGATTCCTGGATCAGATGTTTTGGCTCCCTTCATTAAAACATATTTTTAAAAGAGTTTACTGTGGAGGCAGCAAGGTGGTGGAAAGAGCTCTGGACCTGGAGTTAGGAAGACCTGAGGTCAAATCTAGTTTCAGATAATTACTAGCTGAGTGACCCTGGACAAGTCACTTAATCTCTCTCAGTTTCCTCATTGGTAAAATGGAGATAATAATAATCCCTCCCAGGGTTGTTGAGAGGATCAAATGACATCAGATTGGTAAAAGAGTTTAGCACAGTGCCTGGTACCTGGCTATACAGATGGCTTGTTTCTTTCCTTCTTTCTTCTTAAAGAGGATACCTGTATGTCATGGTCTTTCTATGGAGGGGAGAGATCTTATCAGCAGCTCTCTGGAGACAAGATGGGTTATTGTATTGATCTGAGTTGGATACTTTTAGTGTTATGTTCTTTTATGTTCTTTTGGTCTTTGCATATCTACTCTGTATAGATCTTGTATGTACCTATTTATATACATGTTGTTTCTCTATTAGACTGTGACCTCCTTGAGCTGTTAGTATCCTTAGCACTGGTCATAGTGTTTAGTACACAGTAAACTCTTTTTCTGGGTATAGGGGAGAAGGCAATCGGGGTTAGGTGACTTGCCCAGGGTCACATAGCAGTAAGTGTCTGAAGCCGTTTTTGAACTGAGATCCTCCTGACTCTAGGGCCACTGCTCTATTCACTGTGCCATCTAGCCACCCCTAAATTTTATTTTTTATTATGAACTTAAACACCAAAAAAGAGAGTATTTCTACATACAGAAACCAAAAGAAGACTGTATATGAAACTGAATCTCCATTTCATACTGTTTGCTTTTTTAAAAAGACAGTAATAATTCTACATGTCACTTTCAATTCATTGTCTATTCTTTCTTCCTATTCTGTGAATTTAAAAGAGTGTTCAAAGCTCCCCCTCTTTTTGCACCACAATTGCTGACATCCTCTCTTCCTCCAATCTATACCACTATCTCTCAATTTAAAATAGAGAAAGAAAAAAACCAACATCATAACAAGCAAGCACAATCTAGCAAAACAAATCCACAAGGTGACTATATCCAAAACGTGTCTATCTCGTTTTTCACCTTGGGTCCTCTGGAAACATGGTTGGTCACTGATCAGAGTCCTTACTTTTTTTTTACGATGTTCTTTTTTTTACGAACTTTTTCTTTACGATGTTCTTGTCCTTGTATAAATTGTTCTCCTGGTTCTTATCACTTCACTCTGCATCACTTTGTATTATCCAAGATTCTCTGAAATGATCTCTTTCATCATTTCTTATTGTACAATAATATATCATTGCATTCATATACCACAATTTGTTCAATCCTTTTCCAATTTATGGGCATCTTCTTCATCCTTCAAAATTAGGATGTTTATTTTGTTAGTGACCTTTCTTCCATTTTAACCCCCTACCACATTTCCACTTATTACCCTGCTGAGTTTGATCTTTGTCCATTTCAGATAAGAGTGAGCTTCATCTGATGCTTATTCCTCTCACCCCTTCCTACAGGTTTGCATACTCTTCTTTCTCGCCCATCCCGATGATGAGAAATAGCAAGTTTCACCCTTTTCTTCCTACTTTTTATATTAGTGTATTCCTTTGTAGCGGCAAGCACCCCAATATCCCCAGGGTAACTGCCAACACAGGTTCTTAGATCTGCTTTTCAGAAGGAAAGCAACTCAAAATGGGTTAACAAGCTTACTTTAATCAAACAAACACACATTACCTAGTTCAGGGGAAAAAGGTCAGCACCCCAAACTTCAGAGTTACAGAACTTCAGATAACAGACAGGCTTCCAAACTGTCCCAACATTATACATCAATACCAAATCACAGTTACCAGAGAGGGAAGCATCAACATCTGGGTTTTCAAAGCCGGGGGGCTCTCAACAACGGCTTCCCAGAGTCTCATCTGGTCAAATCACACAACACTTCTCAAAGTGAGCCCCCAAAGCAAAGCCCCTCATCAGAGTTTATATAGCCTTCTCCAGGCTCAAAGAATGTAACCACCCTTTTGATCCACTGCCCAATCACACAGCATCAAGGTTGGGCTTCCCTGAAAAACAAGCCTCTTCCCACCACAGGCTCCAGGTGCACTTAAGCTAGGGGCAGGGAAGATCTTTAAATTTGCATTTCCATTACATCCTTTTACTTTCCTCTTTCTCATCTTAAAATCGTCAGATCTGAACCAATCCTCTTCTAAGCCCTTTGTTTTCTTCCTGGAGCTCTTTCACATATACCCATTGAAGACATCAAGATTCTAAAGGGACATTTGTTTCTTTTCCCCAATTAGAATGTTAGTAGTACAAAATCATATAGGCCCTTTTAATTGCTCAAATAATTCACCCTCCTAGGTTTCTCTAGACTCTTGTATTTGCATTTCAAAGTTCCTACTCAGCTTTGGTCTTTTCATTAGAAATACTTGAACATCTTCTATTCCATTAAAGATCCTCTTGTTGTCCCCCAAAATTATACTCAGCTTTTTATGACAAGTTGTTTTAGATGTAAGTCTATATCCTTTGCCTTTTGGAATGTTGTATTGCAAATATCTTCTCATTTTTAGTAGAAACTTTTAGATATTGTGTGATCCTGACTATTGTTCCATAGTACTTGAACTCTTTGCTGAGTACTTGCAGTATTTTTTCTCAGATGTGGAGGTTATGAATTTTGGCCATGACATTCCTAGGACTTCTAAGGTTTCTTTCAGGAGGTGATTCCTAAACTATCCTGTAGCTTTATGACTTTCCTGGCTCTTTCTTGGGGGATCCCAGAACACAGAGCCTCGAAGGTTCCAAGAGTCTTTAGTATGCCTCTGGTTTCTCTTGGAGGCTGCCAACTTGTTAGTCAAAGTTTGTAAAGTAAAGTAAACTTGCTGGCAGCCCTCTTTCCTGTTGCCTGTGGACTTCCATCCAATTTTTGTGTGTGTAGTTCTGGAGTGGAAGAAGTCTCTTATTTCAGTCTCTTATTGCATTTCTTGATTATTGTTTGGTCTAGTGTGAATTTCAGGTTTTCGATGGAGTAGGTATATGGAGCTTGGTGGTCTGATTCTTTGTAGTCACATATAGTAAGCCTTTAATGAATGTTTGCTAATTTATTTTTTTTTCAGTGTTTAACAAATGCTTTATTAACTTCTGGTTTACATCATTCATTTCCACCAGATTTTGAGTTACAATTTTCCCCCATTTTCCCCTACCCACCACCCAGAATAGCAGTCCCACAGCATATCCCCTCATCCAATCTGCTCTCTCCCATATCTTCTCCCATACTCCCTTCAGCTTTGCCATTAGGGCAAGGTGAATCTCTGAGCCCCAATGCCTGAACATCTTATCTCCCAATTACATGCAGAATAGTATTAATAGTAGTATTTGTGTACATTTGAAACATTTAATTTTAAGGCTTCAAATTTCAAATCTATTCCCTTCCTCCCTTGTCACCCACTCCCTCTGGGAAGATAAGCAATTCAGTATGTGTTGTACATGTATAGCTATGCAAAACATTACCATAGTAGATATATTGTAAAAGACTGCTTATATTTCCCTCCCACCCATCCCACCCCCCACCTGGTCCATTCCCTACTTTGATCTTGTCCCTCTTCGAAAGTGGGTACTTCCAACCTCCCCTCCCCCCAGAATGCCCTCCCCTCCATCATCCCCCCTCTCATCCCCCTTTCCCCTACTCCTGTGAGGGTGAGATATCCCATTTAGTATGTATGTGATTCTCTCCCTGAGCCAAATTCAATGAGAATAGGGTTTTGCCTTTTTGCCTTCCTGTTCTTCCCCTCACCTGCAACTACTTCCCCTTGCCTCTTCTACATGAGATAGTTTACCCTACCCTGTCTCTCCCCATCTCCTCTTGCCACTTTCCTCTCTCACCTCTTAACTTCACCCCTTAAGTATCATCCCTTCCCACCAAATTCAACCTGTGCCCTCTATCCATGTATACCTGTAAACATATATACACACATCCACATATGTATTCAGATGTCCATATACCCTTCTTCAATTATTTTCATACTGAGAAAGGTTTCATCGGACACAGTTATTGTTTTTCCATGTAGGAATGTTAATAGTTCAACTTTGATAAGTTCCTTTTGATTTCTTTTCCCTGATTACCTTCTCAAGCATCTCTTGGTTCTTGTGTCTGAATGTCAAATTTTCTATTCAACTCTGTTTTTTCCTCAAGAATGCTTGAAAGTCCTCTATTCCACTGAATGACCATATTTTCCCCTGAAACAAGATACTCAGTTTTGCTGGGTAGGTGACCCTTGGCTTCAGTCCCAGCTCTTTTGCCCTCTGGAATATCATATTCCATGCCCTTCAATCCTTCAGTGTAGAAGCTGCCAGGTCCTGGGCTATTCTGATTGTGTTTCCACAATATTGAAATTGTTTCTTCCTGGCTGCTTGGAGTATTTTCTCCTTGATCTGGGGATTCTGGAACCTGGCTATAATATTCCTGGGAGTTTTCTTTTTGGGATCTTTTTCAGGAGGTGATCGGTGGATTCTTTCAACCTCTATTTTGCCCTCTGGGTCTAAAACATCAGGGCAATTTTCCTTGAGAATTTCTTGAAGGGTGATTTCTAGGTTCTTTCTTTGATCATGGCTTTCAGGTAGTCCAATAATTTTTAAATTATCTCTCCTGGATCTATTTTCCAGGTCAGTGGTTTTTCCCATGAGATATTTCACATTGCCTTCTATTCTTTCAGTTGTTTGGATCTGTTTAACAGCATATTGATTTCTCATAAAGTCACTAGCTTCCATTTGCTCCAGTCTAATTCTGAAGGAGTGATTCTCCTCAGTGAACTTTTGAGATTCTTTTTCCATCTGGCAAATTCGGCTTTTTAAGGCATTCTTCTCCTCATTGCCTTTCTGGGCCTCTTTTGCCATTTGAGTTAGTCTAATTTTTAAGGTGTTGTTTTCCTCAGTCAGGCTGTTGACTGTCATTTCATACTTTTCTTGCATTTTTCTCATTTCTCTTCCCAATTTTCCCCCACTTCTCTTATATGCTTCTTAAGGTCCTCTATGGCCTGTAGCCAGCTTGTATTTTCATTTGGGGCTTTTGGTTCAGGCGTTCTGACCTCACAGTCCTCTTCCTGTTCCATGCTTTGATCCTCTTTGCCCCCAAAATAGGAGTCTAAAGTTGCATTTTTCTGTTTATTTTGTTTCCTTTGCCTGGGCATATTGCCACTTAATTACTTGATTTTTGGGCTTGTTGCCACAGTAGGACTCTGCCACCAGACAGGAGAGCTTCCGTCCTAAACGTGGGGTCTTCACAACTTCTGCGGGTTGGGTGGCCTCTGTAAAGTCTCCACACACTCTGGCAAGCTGTTTGCTAATTTATTGATTGCTTGTGTAACACTCTCCCCTTTGTTTGATCCTTAAACTTGCACTGTCATTGGTGGGTTGGGTCTTTAGGAGGGTGACTACTATTATTCTTAAGGTTCTAGGGGGTAAGCATTTAGGCAGCTATCTTCCTCAACCTGACCAGTGTGCTTCTCCTTACCAATCAATCAGTAGACTCAGTTTTCCACAAAAACATTCACCCAAATGGTGACATATTAACAGCAAGTTACAAAGAACTACTCCCCTGCCCCTTGCTGCAGCACATGCACCTGGGTTGTACCCTCAGAGCTCCTGATGGAAATGGCCACCTTGAAGAGTGAGAAGGCATTGATCCAGGGAAGAAACTCCAAGAAAAATGGGGAATGGGGTGGGAAATTATCAATTAGAGGGCAAAGATCAGTAATGAACAGCTCAGTTGGAGACATAGGAGAATTGGTTTTACTGCTTTAGTTCCCTCATCTGCATAAACTCAGCAAGAGTCTGGGAAGTATAAATAAAAGTGGAGTTACTTCTGAGCCAGGGAGGATTGTTGAATATAAGAACCAGTTAATAAATAAGCACTGATTAAATGCCTACTGTATACCAGACAATGCCCTAAGCTCTGGGGCCATAATGAAAGAGTCCCTACTCTCAAGGCCATCAAAGTTTAATAAGGGAGGCAACAAATAAAAATATGTACAAACTCAATGGAATTGTTAAATTTAACTACTTGGATTTTGGAGTCTTGGAGTTTGCATCTTAGAGTTTTTTCTGGAAAATATCTATGAATTCTTTTGACTGCTACTCTGCTTTCTGTGTTCAGAAGCTCTGGGCAGTTTATTTCTGGCACTATGATGTTCAAGTTTTTTCACTTGTCTGTTCTTCTGTAAACCTCATAATCCCTAAGTTGTCTCTACATGTCTTGTCTTTGAGATCTTTTGCTTGGATAGTGTATGACTCTGGGCGAGTCACTTAGCTTCTATTTGCCTTAGTTTCTTCAACTATAAAATGGAAATGATAATAGCACCTGCCTTCCCAGGGTTATTATGAGGATCAAATGAAATAATATACATAAAGTACTTAGCACAGTGCCTGGAATATAGTAGGTTCTATATAAATGTTTATTCCCTTCACTCCTTCAGTTCTGTGATACATAGCCATGCTGCTATCACAGTCTGAGCTTGTTCAGTCGGGTCTGACAGTTCATGATCCCATGGACTGTAGCATGCCAGACCCTTCTATTCTGCACTATCTCTTGAAGTCTGTCCAAATTCATGTTTGTTGTTTCCATGACACTATCTATCCATCTCATCCTCTGCTACTTCCCTTTGCCTTCAATCTTTCCCAACATCAGAGTCTTTTCCAATGAGTCCTCTTTTCTCATTATATGACCAAAGTATTGAAACTTCAATTTCAGTATCTGACCTTTTAGTGAATAGTTTGAATTAATTTCTTTAAGTATTGACTGATTTGATGTCCTTGCTGTCAGGGACTCCCAAAAGTCTTCTCCAGCAGCACAGTTTGAAAGCATTGACTGTGTAGTACTAAGCTTTCCACAGGCATACATTGCTACTGGATAAACCAAACTTGTTTGACCATATGGACCTTTGTCAGAAAGATAATGTCTCTGCTTTTTCACATGCTGGCCATATTGGCCATAGCTTTCCTTCCAAGGAGCAAATGTCTTTTAATTTCATGCCTGTGGTCACCATCTGAAGTGATCTTTGAGCCCAAGAATATGAAATCTGACGTTGCTTCCATTTCTTCTCCTTTGACAGGTTCCTCAGGAGACAAGTAAGATGATCTGGTACTCCCATTGCCATATTTTGTAGTGATCCATGCAGTCAAAGGCTTTAGTGTAGTCAATGAAGCAGAAGTAGATGTTTTTCTGGAACTCTCTTGCTTTCTCCATAATCCGGTGAATGTCGGCAATTTGGCCTCTAGTTTCTCTGCCTCTTTGAAAACCAACCTGTTCTGGTAATTCTTGGTTCAAATATTGCTGAAGCCTAGCTTGCAGAATCTTAACCATAACATTGCTAGTATGTGAAATGAGTTATGTGTGAAATGTGTGCAATTATTTGGCAATTCCTTGGCATTGCTCTTCTTTAGGATTGGAATGTAAACTGATCTTTTCCAATCCAGTGACCACAGTTGTGTTTTCCAAATTTGCTGGCTTATTGAATGCAACACTTTAACAGCATCATCTTTCAGGCTTTTAAAGAGCTCAGCTGGAATTCCATTACCTCCACTAATCTTATTGCTAGCAATGTTTCCTAAGACCCACTTGACTTCATTTTCCAGGATGTCTGGCTCTAGACCCTGATTATTGGTAATGTTAAGATCTTCCTCCTCGGGTCTGGGTGTCCGTCGGCGCCATCAGGCCGCTGCCCTCCTCGTGGCCCCTGCGTCAGGGAGCAGGGGCACTGCCGCTGCTACGTTTGGGTCGCCATGGCGCCGCCAGGCCGGGAGAAGCTCGAGGAAGCGGAAGCCGGATGCAGGTTTGAAGCCTCGCCGGCAGTCCTCATTGCAGTCATGATACCTGATGAGACACCTATGTTTGACCCAAGTCTATTGAAAGAGGTGGGCTGGAGCCAGAATGCTGCAACATTTTCTCCAGCCATTTCCCCAACCTACCCAGGAGATGGTTTGGTTCTGAGGCCCCTTTGCACTGCAGGTCTAAACAGAGGATTTTTTAAGGTACTTGGTCAACTGACAGAAACTGGAATGGTCAGCCCTGAGCAATTTATGAGATCATTTGAGCACATGAGGAAATCCGGGGATTATTATGTTACAGTTGTAGAAGATGTCACTCTAGGGCAGATTGTTGCTACCGCTACTCTGATAATAGAACATAAATTCATCCATTCATGTGCAAAGAGAGGAAGAGTAGAAGATGTTGTTGTGAGTGATGAATGCAGAGGAAAACAACTGGGAAAATTGTTATTGTCAACTCTTAACTCTGCTAAGTAAAAAACTGAACTGTTACAAAATTACCCTTGAATGTCTTCCACAAAATGTTGGTTTCTACAAAAAGTTTGGATATACCGTATCTGAAGAAAACTACATGTATCACAGGTTTCTAAAGTAATGATGGCAAGATTAATTTTTAGAATAAAAGCAAAGAAATTTACTGCAATTAGGTTATTCTTTTAGAAAATCAAAGTATTTTATTGTTACAAAACCAGTGACACCTCCCTTTCCCCCATAAAATATTGGACAAAAATTTTTAGTCCAGAAGTTTGGCATATTAGAAGATTAAATTGGATTGGCGAAGCATGCTTTGATACTAGACTATAAATGGATGTTATGAAGGAGATGACTTTTAACCAAATGAATATATTTTTAACTTGAAATTTTTCCTGTATTTTTCTAAAGTTGGGTTTTATTTCTTTGTAGTCAGGGTATAGAGTATCTGTTTACTGTCTTATTTGTTTTCTATCTTACATCTTATTAAAAAGAAAGAGATTGTGTAAGAGAATACCCTGTAGTGTACAGAAATTGTTAGAGAACTAGTTTCTTTCATTATAATAAAAAACTGACATGGGTTTAATTGTAAGATGACTTCTTAATAAACTAGCTATTGTAACTCACTGAACACATATATTTTGGAGAGGTAATAATAATGTTGGCAAATATCAGATTATAGCTTTATAAAAAGTTAAAAACCTTCCTTTTTAAGTATTTTAATTTGATAAAAACCTGAATATGTGGGGAGGGGAGAATGATGAGATTACCTGTGAAATTTAATGTAGCTCATTTTTTCAAACCATGTCAACATAATTTGACTTACACTAAATTTAGGCATCTGTATTTATTTGATAGAGGTACTATGCATTGTGGCAATCTTAATTTTCCCCAATTCTGAAAAACAGAACTATCTCAGCTTTTAGCACACATTTAATCTCTAGCTTTTGAACATTTTTACGGGAAAATCAAATTGCATTTGTTTCATTCATTAAATTTGATGGGGATTTCTCAGTGATAACATGTACTTTTTAGTATTTGCTGTTTTTTAATTTTATTTTTAGTATCAAATAAAAATGTAAAATTACTGTCCACATGAATAGTACTTTATTGATAGAACTGTAAAATTTTTCATGTTTCCCCCTAGTAATTCTTGAACTTCTAGGTCCTCAGGTGTTATTTATTAGCTGTTTTTAAAATAATTAAAGATAATCTGTTTTCATCAAAAAAAAAAGATCTTCCTTGTATAGTTCTTTTGTGTTTTCTTGCTACCTCTTCTTAATCTGCTTCTGTTAAATCCCTATCATTTTTATCTTTTATTATACCCATTTTTGCAAAAAGCATTCCCTTTATATCTCCAATTTTCTTGAAGAGATCCCTTGTCTTTCCCATTCTGTTGTTTTTTTCTATTTCTTTGAATTACTCATTTAAGAAAACTTTTATCTCTCCTTGCTATTCTCTAGAATTCTGCATTCAGTTAGGTGTATCTTTTCCTTTCTCCTTTCCCTTTCCTTTCCTTCTTTCCTCAGCTATTTGTAAAGCCTCATCACAGAGCCATTTTGCTTTCTTGATCTTTTTCTTTAGAATGTTTTTTTGTTGCTGCCTCCTATATAGTGTTGTCAACCTCTGTCCATAGTTCTTCAGGCACTCCATCTACCAGATCTAATCCCTTAAATCTATTCATTACTTCCACTTCATAAGGCATGTTATTTAGGTCATACCTTTTTGGTCTAATGGTTTCCCCTACTTTCTTCAAATTAAGTCTGAATTTTGTAATAAGAAGCTCATGATGTGAGCCATAGTCAGCTCCAGGTCTTGTTTTAACTGACTGTGTAGAGCTTCTCTACCTTTGGTTGCAAAGTATATAATCAATCTGATTATGATATTGACCATCTGGTGATATCGATGTGTAGAGTCGCTTTTTGTTGAAAAGAAGTGTTTGTTATGACCAATGAGTTATCTTAAACTAAATATGTCCAAAACTGAACGAATTATCTTTCCCCCTAAACTCTGCTCCAAACTTTCCCATTACTATCTAGGGCAATACTATCTTCCTTGTCCCTCATTCAACACAGACTCCTCACTATCTTTCACCACCCCCATATCCAATCTGTCACCAAGACCCACTGATTTTACCTTTGTAATATCTCTTGCATATGCCCCCTTCTTTCCTCTGACACTGGGGAAGGCCGTTATTGCTTCATACTTGGACTATTACAATAACCTAGCTTCAAGTCTCTTCCCACTGCAATCCACCCTCCAATCAACCATTAAAAGTGATTTTACTAAAGCTCAGGTACAACCACAGTCACTCCTCTACTCAATAAACTCCAGTGGCTCCCTATTGTTTCCAGGATCAAATACAAAAGGATCTGCTTGGCATTCAAAGTCCTTTATAACCTAGCCTCTTCTTACCTATTCAGTCTTCTTACACCTTACTTCTTGACAGGTCCAGTGACACCTGCCTTCTGGCTGTTCTACCAATAAGACCTTCCATCTCTTAGCTCTGGCCATTCTCTCTGACTGTCCCTGATGCTTAGAATGCTCTCCCTCCTCTGCTCTACCTACCAGCCTCCCTAACTTTTAGTCCCAACTAAAAGGAAACCTTCTACCAGAAGCCTTCCCTAGCCCCTCTTGACTCTAGTGCCTTCCTGTTATTTTTTCCTTTTTTATTCTGTATGTAGCTTGTTTTGTCTATATTTGTTTGCATATTGACTCCTTGAAGGCAGAGATGATCTTTTGCCTCCTTTTGTATCCCCAGGGCTTAGCACAGTGCCTGGCACAAAGTAGGGGCTTATTAATACTTATCGTCTTATTATCATTATTATGTCTGGTAGATAGATATAATTTAGTTTGATACCCCTTTCAGAGACTGAAAGAGACATCTTTCTAGCATCAGCTGTTCTGAAACTTTCCTACCCTATTCTCTCAACCATTCCATCTAGGTTGCTCTCAATGAAGGCATGATCCTCGGGTCTCTTCTCTGCCGAGGTTGGGCAGAACTCAGATCATCTCTTGAGTAACGTGTAACTTTCCCAAGTCATCTTCTAATTACTGGTTCTGTCTCAGCAATACTTATGATGTCAATTGCCCGTTTGCCTTAAATTCTGTAATTGACTTTACTTGTTATCCATACTCTATACATTTGTGCATTGACATCTGAAGTCATAGATTTGATTTCTTTTTTTTTAAATTTAATCAATTAATTTATTTTTAGTTTACAACATTCAGCTTCACAAGCTTTAGAGTTCCAAATTTTCTCTCCCTCCCTCCCCTCCCCCTTCCCCAAGACAGTGTGAAATCTGATATAGGCTCTACATATATACTCACATTAAATACATTTTCACATTAGTCATGATCTCTTTGGGATATAACCCTAGAAGTGGTATTGCTGGATCAAAGGGTATGGGCATGTTTATAGTCCTTTGGGCATAGTTCCAAATTGCTCTCAAGAATGGTTGGATCAATTCACAACTCCACCAACAATGCATTAGTATTCCAATTTTCCCAAATCTTCTCCAGCATTTATAATTTCCCTGTTTTGTCATGTTAGCCACAGAGATTTGATTTCTTGTGCCTTTCTTGGATTTTTGTTTGCCATGACTTGCTTAGTATCTTTATTGCTAGTTTCCTTACATTAATTTCTGTCATATTTCTTTAAAGCTTTATTGATGCTTTTTGTTTTTACATGTTCATTTTCTAATCTATCTTCTTCCATGTCCTGTGATCCTTCTCTTATAACAAATCATTTTAAAAATAGTTCAGTAAATGTAGGGGGTGATGTCGAGGGTTAGCTCTGAGGGGTCTGCCATGGGTGTGAATCCAGGCCAAGGACCCCCTTGAGCCCGTTTCCACACTGGGTTGTCTCAAGATGTTGACTTACCATCCCCAGTTACTCATCCTCCATGCAAGGGAGGCTTGGAACATTCTGACTGTCCCTGAAACCTTGGCTGCTTGAGTGATATAGATAAATTAGTGACACATGAGATAAGAAAGCAGGGAAGTGTCCCAAGGGAATGGCTTCCTAAAGGTTGCAAGCTAGGCGCCTCATGTAGCAAGGGACATGAAGTTTCCCATGAGAAAGTATGATGTAAGTGCTTTAGCTATAGTATATAAACCTGAACCCTCAGATGCTTATTTGAGATTTGCTTGGCATGCAATAGACATATGATTGCAATCTCCACCTGGTCCACGGACTCATTACTCAAGTTCTCACGTTTTAGTTGGTGCTGTGAGTGAAGGTTACAAGTAATGTCACCTGACATATCAACTCTATTGATAATATAGGAAACATCCATCTATAGGCCCCTTCCATATTTCCTTAGTAAGAAAGGAAGATGCATTTTCTTATCTATTCCCCAGGGCTAAGCTTAATCATTATAATTATACAATGTCCAGTTTCATTCAATTATCATTTTTCTATTTATTTTGTTGTTATAGACACTCTCACAAGCTTTCAGGGATTAATTAAATAACTGGGGATGGGTGGGAAGAGAGAGAATCGGTGATCATGAGTATTGGGAAGAGAGAGTATGAGGTCTAGAAGAGTGAATGAAAAGTCCAGTGGTAGGGTAGTCATTGAGTATATTGTTTTCCCAGTTCTGCTCTCCACCAATTTATACATCTTCCCACGTTTCTCTGCATTTGTGATGGTTTCCATTTCTTACAGTGCAGCAACAGCTCATTGCATTGATGTCCTACAACTGGCTTAAGCATTCCCTAACTGATGGGAACCTACTTTGTTTCCCATTTTTTTTTGCTACCAGAAAAATGCTGCTAAGATGACTTTGGGACTTTAACCTAAAAGGGCTAGGCTCTCCCATTGCATCCTGGGCCATCTCCAGTCGTCCTGATGAATATCCGACCACTGGACCCAGATGGCTCTAGAGGAGAAAGTGAGGCTGGTGACTTTGCCCAACCCTCCCTCACTCAAATCAAAGTCAACTGCAAGTCATGTCATCATCTCCCTGATGTTATGGTCCTCTTCAAGACTGAAGGACAAGCACAAAGATAAGGTATATATAGGCTCTTCCTTTCCATCTTTGACCTCCTAGGAGTCTGCATATACTTGAATTTTAAACCTAATTCCAAATTGTTTTCCAGATTGGTTGGATCAATTCATATTCACTCCACCAACGACATATTAGGGACCCACAGCTCTAGCAAGTGTATTCCTGTGCTTGCCTTCCAGCGACACTTCTAGTATTGACTCATCCCATCTTTTGTCATCTTACCCAATTAAAACCAACTAAAACCTCTTGATTTATATTTTTTTCATTATTAGTGATTTAGACTTGGAACATGCTTTCCTATGGTTGTTAATAGCACTTAATTCTATTGAGAAATGTTAGTTCATATGCTTTGACTACTTATCCACTGGAGAGTGGCCCTTTCTTATATACTTTTGTTGATTATTTTATGTCTTGGATATCCAGCCTGAAGAATGTCTATTTCTCAGATTATAGGTAGTCAGGTGCCACAATGGATACAGGGTTGGGCCTGGAATCAAGAAGATCTGAGTCCAAATTTGGCCTCAAAATACTTACTGACTGTGTGATCCTGGGCAAGTCAGTTAACCACTATCTACCTCCACTTCCCTAATTGTCAAATGAGGATAATAATAGCTCCTACTTCACAGAGTTGTCATAAAGCTCAAATATATAAGGTGCTTTGCAAAGCTTAAAGTGCTCTATAGAAGTGAACTGTTATTATTATAAATGACTCCCAGAGGTTAACTAAATGGCTTCCCCCAAATCATAGAGGTAAATGTTAGAGATAGGATTTGAATCCACATACTCTGATAGAAGAATCAGTGTTCTTTTCAATGTACCATGCCTGTACTTGAATTTAAGCATAGTTCTTGAGACAGAGCTGGTCTCCTTTCTGCCTATGAAAGAAAGACAAATACTAGGTCACCTTCAGTCCCATCTTGGTTTGCTTCTGAAATGGCATTGGTGGAAAAGGGGGCAGAGGTTAGCAGGAATCACACTTTGTGACTTGATTTTATCTCGTTCTATCTTTATTTTTCTACTTAGCAAGCATTTATTTTCTCTCTTTCCCATGTACCTGCATCTCCTAATTCAACAACAACAAGAGAAAACATCCAAAAATATGAAGAAAAAGATAAGCAAATTTACATATTGGTCATGGCCAAAAATATATGTTTCATTTTACATTTAAACTCCATAGCAGGAGACTCCAGAGTCATTATTCCATGATAAGGCATCTGAGTATAGAGAGTGTATGGTCAAATGCATATATTGTGTCTTTTAAAATCCAATTTTATTTTGCTTTCAGTTACAACTTTTCTCTCTCCTTCTACTCCCTCCCCAACCCCCCATTGAAAAGGTAAGACATATAAAACCCATTATAAGTATGAAGTCATACAAAACAAATATCCATATTAGCCATGTTTAAAAAAAAAGCAAGAAAAATAAAGGGGAAAAATATACATTAGTCTTCCCTCTGAGCCCATTAGTTCCCTAGCTGGAGGTGAATGGAATGTTTTTTCATGAATCTTTTGGAATTGTGATGGATTATTGTATTGATTAGAGTTACTAAGTTTTTCACAGTTGATTATCATTATAAATGCATTTTTCTCCTGATACTGCTCATTTCACTCTGCATGAGTTCAGACAGTTCCTCTCAGGTTTTTATGAAACCACCCCTTTCTCATTTCTTATAGCACCACAGTATTCTAGTCCATTCATATATCATTACTCATCCAGGCATTCCTCAATTGATGGGAATTCCCAAATATTTCTGAACACATGGCTACTTTTACTTTTCTTCTTTGATCTCATTGGGATATAGACCTAGAAGCAGTATTGCTGGATCAAAGGGTATATACACAGTTTTATAGTCCTTTGGGTATAGCTCCTAATTGTTCTTCAGAATGGTTGGACTAGCTCACAGCTCTACCGATAGCGCTTTAGTATACCTACTTTCCCACATCCCCTCTAGAATTTTTCATTTTTATTTTCTGTCATCTTAGCCAGTCTGATGGATGTGGGGGGGGGATCCTTATTCTCAGTTGTCCCTCCTCATCAATCTTTACCATTTCTATCTTTTAAAATTCAATTCAAATGCTACATACTCTATGATACCTCATCTGATCGCCATATAACCTTCCCACCTTAGCCTTCATATAATACTTTGTATCTTTTTAGTGTACTTATTTTTTTCTTTTTCTTTCTTTTTGGAGGGGGGAAGGCAAGGTAATTGGGGTTAAGTGACTTGCCCAAGGTTACACAGCTAGTAAGTATGTCAAGTGTCTGAGGCTAGATTTGAACTCAGGTCCTTCTGACTCCAGGGCTGGTGCTCTGTTCACTGTACCACCTAGCTGTCCTGTTAGTGTACTTATTGACCAGTCAATCAGTTGAGTATCTACCAGGCACTGGGGATAAAAATACAAAATACAATGTAATAGTGAATGTTAGTTAAATGTGTGGGTTTTGTTATTATATAAAAATACTGTTGATTTTTGTGGGTTTACTTTGTAGCCCTCAACTTTGCTGAAGCTATTAATGGTTTTAGTTAGTATCTTCACCAGTTCCCAGGACAGAACTACAATGATTTTAAAAACCAAATGAAAGTAGTAGAGGAAAAAATGGGAAAAGAGACAAACTATAAGGAAGAAATTAAAACAGACTTAATATCTTGGAAAATGAGGTACAAAATCTAATTGAAGAAAATAATACCTTGAAAGTTAGCATTGTCCAATTGGAAGCTAATAACTCCATGAGATACCAAGAAATAATGAAAACAAAGTAAAAAAATCTGAAAAATAAAAGAAAATATGAAATATCTCATAGGAAAAACAACTGATGTAGAAAGCAGATTGAGGAGAAATTATTTAAGAATCATCACACTACTTGAAAGTCATGAGAAAAAAAAAAGTTTCCAAGTAAGCCATCATATCATCAAAAAATGGATAGTTTTAGCTCTGCTTTATCTATCTTTTTTTGGTCTTTATTAATTTGTTTGTTTACTTTTAGTTTACAAGATTCACTTCCACAGTTCCTTGAGTTTCAAATTTTCTCTCCCTCCCCCCCACAGCGGCATACAATCAAGTATAGGATCTGCAAATACTTTCACATTAGAGATTAGTTAGGTTATAAAGATGGATTGTATCAGATGGAATGAAAAATGGTAAAGAGGTAACAAAACCAAACAAGAAAAAGAAAAAGAGCAGGTAGTTTGCTTCAATTTGGATTCAAGCTCAGTTCTTTCTAGTTCTTTCTCTGGATGAAGACATCTCTCTCCATCATGAGTCTTTTGGGATTGACCTATATCACTGCATTGCTGAGAAAAGTCCAGTCTACCGAAGTTGGTCATCACACATACATTGTGTCTGTAACTGTGTACAAATTTCTCCTTGTTCTACTCTTCTCACTCAGCATCAGTTCGTGTAAGCCTCTCCAGGTAAATAGGAAGTCCATCTGCTCCTCGTTTCTTATAGTACAATAGTATCCCATGACATGCATATACCACAACTTGTTCAGCCATTCCCCAATTGACGGGCACTCCCTTAATTTGCTTTATCTATCTTTATTCCTTTAATTCCTTTCCTTTGTTTTATTGATATTTCTAGCATTTCCAGAACTATATCAAGTAATAGTGGGGAGTGTAGGCATCCTTATTTCACTCCCATGTTTATTGGAAAAGGTTTTAGCATATCCCCCATTATGGATGACACTTGTTTTTTGGTTAGAGACAGATTTATATGATATTTTAAAAGTCCCTCTATATCTACATTTTGTAGGTTTTTTTAATCATAAAAGTGCTTCCTTTCTGATTGTTTGTACTATTTCTTTCTTGACCTGGGAGCTCTGAAGTTTGGCTATAATGTTCTTATATTCTTAATAATACAGTTATTTTTTGACTTTGTTTTCATTATTTCTTAGAGTTATTAGCTTCCAATTGGACAATACTAATTTTCAAGGTATTATTTTCTTCAACTAGATTTTGTACCTCATTTTCCAAGCTGTAAATTCTGTTTTAATTTTTTCCCTATAGTTTGTCTCTTTTCCCAGTTTTTCCTCTGCTATTTTAATTTAGTTTTAAAAATCCTTGTAGTTCTTTTCTTAATCTCCTGGTTTAACTCTTCTAGGAATTTTTGTTGGGCTTGTATCCAAGGTGCATTATTTTGAGACTTTGTGAATGTTTTCAAGTCATTCTCTCCTACTCTGTGTCTTAGGCTTCTCTCTGAATAATAATTATTACAATATTCCAGTGGATCGGCTTCCACATGTAAGGTGTGTCCTGCCCATGTCAGATTAATATTTTTACATGGATGTCTAAATTTAGCTCATGAGGAGACACAGATAGATATGTGTGGAATTTTGCCCCATTGCTCTCTTTGGAAGACTTTGATTTCTCCCTGTAGTGAGACTGTGAGGTTGTTCACTCTGTTATCCTCTGGGAGGAGATATTGTACTGAAATTCTACATATCTACTATTCTTAAATATTGCTGGTCTCCTCTTCAAGCTCCAGCCCGGCACTGCTAACATACCAACGTTACCAAGAAGGTTCGAATTGTTGGTAAATATGGAACATGTTATGGTGCATCCCTCAGAAAAATGGTGAAAAAAAATTGAAATTAGACAGCATGCCAAGTATACCTGATCCTTCTGTGGCAAGACCAAAATGAAGAGACAGGCTGTGGGTATCTGGCACTGTGGATCCTGTATGAAAACAGTAGGTGGTGGTACATGGACCTACAATGCCACCTCTGCAGTCACAGTCAAATTTGCCATCAGAAGACTGAAGGAATTGAAAAACCAGTCAAATCTTCTTATCAAATATCTGTAGCCCATAGTCCAACAATAAATGGATTAATTTTTGGAATAAAAATTAAAAAATATTGCTGGTCTACTGGCATGATTTTTAGGTTAAAATAAAAGTTCAAAATGCTAGGGCACCCCAAGCTTATACCTTCAGACCTAATTCCTTCCCATATAGTGGATAGTAAGCCTATTTATCCAAGCAGATAGCAAACAGAAATTGAAGTTCTACAGATTAGAATGCTCCCCCCACCCCGAGTGAATGATCTCTCCCACTAGGAGTGAGATCTCATCTCAGTCAACTAGCATTTATGAAGTACCTACAGTATTTCAGGCACTGTGCTAAGCATTAAAGTTACAAAGAAAGACAAAACCCAATTCCTGCTCTTAAAAGTCCATGGGCAGGGGGCCACGTGCAAACAAAATATAGACAGGATAAAATGGGAGTAGTCTCAGAAAAAAGGCACTAAGACTAAGGAGGACTGGGAAAATCTTCTTATAGAAGGTATTAGTTTATCTGAGATTTCAAGGAAGCCAGGAAAGACAAGAAGCGAAATGAGGAGGGAGAGAGTTTTAGGCATGCAAAAGGTCCAGAGATAGGAGATGGAATGTCTTTTAGAAAAACATCAAGGAGGCTACCATCATGCAATCACAGAGTAGAATGGGGTTGAGTATGATGTAAAATGACTGTAAAGGTGGGAGGAAGTAAGTTATGGAGGGCTTTGAATGTCAAACAGAGGACTGAATATTTGATCTTGGAGATGAGAAGGAATCACTGGATTTTACTAAGTAACATGGCTAAGCCTGCACTTTTAGAGGATCACTTTGTTAACTTAGTGGAAGATGGACTGAAGTCGGGAGAGACTTATGACAGGGAGATCAACTAGCAGATTATTGCAATGGTTGGGTTGTGAGGTGATAAGAGCCTATACCAGGGTTGTGGTAGTCTCAGAGGAGAGAAGGAGGAATGAGATGTTACAGGAGAGATGTTATGAAGGTAGAAACAATAGACCTTAGCAACATATTGGATATAGGAGGTGAAAGAGAGTAAGAAGTCAAAGATGACACCTAAGTTGCTAGCCCGGTTGACTGGGAGGATGGTGGCATACTCCATAGTAATAGGGAAGTCAGGAAGAGGGGAGAAACTGGGGGAAAAGAGAGTGATACTGATGTTCTAGACACGTTGAATTTAACATCTAGCTCAAGATGTCTGAAGGACAGTTGGAGATGTGAAATTGGAGGTCAGCAGAGAGGTTAGGGCTAGACAAATCTCAATACAGAGAGGGAGAAAGACAGAGAGACACACAGAGACACAGGGGTGGAGACAGACAGACAAACAGAAGGTAAAGAGAGAGGGAAAGAGGGAGAGGAGAGAGAGGGAGAGAGAGAGAGAGAAAGAGAGAGAGAGTCAGAATCCCTGATCTTACCCAAGGGGGAAATTCCTCAAAGTCTAGAAAAGCAAACTGAAAGCCTGGGACATGTTGGGGCATTGTCTCCTCTAATGTGTCTGCTAGTCCCCCAAGTCTTTTTCTCTCTCCTCAAAATTGTCTACATGCACAAGTAGCTCTCTTGAAGAAAGCTCTGGCACCAACTCTCTTCTCACACAGTCAGCAACATTGAGTCATTCTCTCAACCAATCAGCAGAGTCTTTTGCACAATGCTTTAAGCTTGAATCCCAGGTTACACACTAATAACAGGAGAAATACACATTAAAACAACTCTGAAACTCCACCTCATATCCATCAGATTGGGAAAATGATAAAAGGAAAATGACAATTGTTGGAGGGGCTGTGGGAAGACAGGTACTTTAATGCACTGTTGATGTAACTATAAATTGATCCATTCTGCCAAGCAACTTGGAATTATAGCCCCAAAGTCAGTTTGACTCAGCAACATCAGTACTAGGTATATATTCCAAAGAAGTCAAAGATATAGGGAAAGGCTCCATATGTAAAAAAAAAATTATAGCAGCACTGCTTGTTATACTGAAAACAAAATGGGTGTCCATCAACTGGAAAATGAATAAACAAATCGTGATATATGAATGTAATGGAATATTATTGTGTAGTAAGAAATGATGAATATGAGTGATTCAGAGAAGCTTGGTAATGCCTGTGTAAACTGATGCAGAGTAAAATGTATAGAACTAGGAGAATAATTTAATAATAACAGCTACTATTTGTATAGTCTTTTAAGGTTTGCAAAGTGCTTTACATATATGGTCTCATTTTTTCCCAAATGCTTTGTTAACTTCTGGTTTACATTATTCATTTCTATCAGATTTTGAGTTACAATTTTTTCCCCATTTCCCCCTATCCACCACCCCAGAATAACAGTCATGCAGGATATCCCCTCATCCAATCTGCTCTCTCCCATCGCTTCTCCCATACCCCCTTAGACTTTTCCAACAGGGCGAGGTGAATCCCCATGCCCCATTGCCTGCACATCTTATCTCCCAATTATATGCAAAATAGTATTAATCATAGTATTTATGTATATATTTTTAAAAATTGATTTTAAAAGGAAGATAAGTAACTCAGTATATACTGTACATGTGTAGCTATGCAAAACATTACCATAGTAGATATATCGTGAATACTGACTGTATTTCCCTCCCTCCCAACCCACTTTCCACCTAGTCCACTCCCCACTTTGATCCTGTCCCTTTTCAAAAGTGGATGCTTCCAACATCCCTTCCCCCCCATCCCACCCTCCCCGCCACCACCTTCCCCCATTCCCCTCCCCCCATGCTTCTGTAGGGTGGGACACCTTATTTAGTATGCACTTCTTACTCTCTTTCACCACCCTATTTAGTATGCACCTATCCCTGGTCCAAATTCAATGAGAATAAGGTTTTGCTTTTTTGCCTTCCTGTTCTTCCCCTCCCCTGCAACCACCTTCTCCTGCATCCTCTACACAAGACAGTTCACCCCATTGTCTCTCCCCATTCCCCCTCGCCACATTACTCTCTCACCTCTTAACTTCACCTTTTAAGTATCATCCCTTCCTATTAAATTCGACCTGCTCCCTCTATCTATGTATACCTGAAAACATATATACACACATTCACATATGTATTCATATGCCCATATACCCTTCTTCAACTATTTTCATACTAAGAAAAGTTTCATCAGTTACAGTTATTGTTTTTCCCTGTAGGAATGTAAATAGTTCAACTTTGATAAGTTCATAGTGATTTCTTTTCCCTGTTTACCTTCTCAAGCATCTCTTGCTTCTTGTATCTGAATGTCAAATTTTCTATTCAACTCTGTTTTTTCCTCAAGAATTCTTGAAAGTCCTCTATTCCACTGAATGACCAAATTTTCCCCTGAAACATGATACTCAGTTTTGCTGGGTAGGTGATTCTTGGTTTTAATCTCAGCTCCTTTGCCCTCTAGAATATCATATTCCATGCCCTTCAATCCCTCAGTGTAGAAGCTGCCAGATCCTGTGTTATCCTGACTGTGTTTCCACAATATTCAAATTGTTTCCTCCTGGCTGCTTGTAGTATTTTCTCCTTGATCTGGGAACTCCAGAACCTGGCTATAATATCCCTAGGAGTTTTCTTTTTGGGATCTTTTTCAGGAGGCGATTGGTGGATTCTTTCAACCTCTATTTTGCCCTCTGGTTCTAAAACATCAGGGCAATTTTCCTTGAGAATTTTTTTTTTTTTAAAGCAATTGGGGTTAAGTAACTTGCTCAAGGTTACACGGCTAGTCATTTGATTTATGCGTGGGTGCTCATTTTCTGAGGCCGGGTCTGATCTCGGGTCATCCAAACTCCGAGGCCGGGGCTCTTACTCACTGCGCCACCTAGCCGCCCCTTTAGGGCAATTGGGGTTAAGTAACTTGCCCAAGGTTACACGGCTAGGTTTTTGTTTGTGCGGATTAAGTGTTGGAGGCCGGCTCCGAACTCAGGTCCTTCTGATTCCAGGGCCGGCACTCTATTCACTGCGCCACCTAGCCGCCCCCCTTGAGAATTTTTTGAAGGATGATTTCTAGATTTTTTTCTTTGATCATGGTTTTCAGGTAGTCCAATAATTTTTAGATTGTCTCTCCTGGATCTATTTTCCAGGTCAGTGGTTTTTCCCATGAGATATTTCACATTGCCTTCTATTCTTTCATTTCTTTGGATCTGCTTAATAGCATCTTGATTTCTCATAAAGTCACTAGCTTCCATTTACTCCAATCTAATTCTGAAGGAATGAATTTCCTCAGTGAGCTTTTGAGATTCTTTTTCCATCTGGCAAATTCGGCTTTTTAAGGCATTCTTTTCCTCGTTGCCTTTTTTAACCTCTTTTGCCATTTGAGTTAGTCTATTTTTAAGGTGTTATTTTCCTCAGTCAGGCTGTTGATTGTCGTTTCATACTTTTCTTGCATCTTTCTCATTTCTCTTCCCAATTTTTCCCCTACCTCTCTTATCTGCTTCTTAAGGTCCTCTATGGCCTGTAGCCAGCTTGTATTTTCATTTGGAGCTTTTGGTGCAGGATTTCTGACCTCACAGTCCTCTTCCTGTTCCATTCTTCCATCCTCTTTGCCCCCCCAAATAGGAGTCTAATGTTGCATTTTTCTGTTTATTTTGTTTCCTTTGCCTAGGCATGTTGCCTCTCAATTACTTGACTTTTGGGCTTGCTGCCACAGTAGGACTTTGCCACCAGCCAGAGGAACTTCCATCCCAAATGTTGGGGTTTTCTCAACTGCCAGAGGTATTAGTTGGGTGGCCTCTATGAAGCCTCCACACACTCTGGCAAGCTGGTCACACACCCCAAGACCTCCACCCCAGACTGCAATCCAGATCCAAGAAGGGTAAAACAAGAGCACTTACCCCACTGACTGATCGCCGGATCCCCTTACGGTTCGCATGCCAAGAGCTGAAGCTACAGTGTGGCAATGTGGCACAAGCTGCGCCTGCTCCTCAGCAACTTCTCACCCCCAGGGGAAGAAGCTGATACATTCTCTCAACCAGTCCCAAAGTCCATAGGGCACTGACCCCTCACTTTGTCCTAGGCATCTATGTGTTGATAATTCTGGAAGTGCCACAACTCCTGGTGTTCTGGGGTCCCTCCAGCTGGCTGCTGCTCTGGCCACCCTCAGTCTAAAACCGAGACTCATGTGGGCCTGGGCTTGGCTCCCAGGGCACTGGGCTGGCAGCTCACAGAGTGCTGTACTGGCTGCTCCCTGACAGGCTGCCAGGCTGTCCTCAGTGGGAGGCTAGCTTCTCTGTTTCATTTTGTGGGTTTTGGAGCTCCAGAGGTCATTCAGAGTCCCCCTTTTACATAATTTTGAAGTGGTATGAGTTGGAGCTCCTCGGAAGTGCTGTTTCTACTCTGCCATCTTGACTTCACCCCCCTGTATGGTTTCATTTGATCCTCACAGCTACCTTGAGGGGCTAAGTGCTATAATTATACAGAAAAGAAGCTGAGGTAGAGGTTGAATGACCTGCTGAGAGTCATACAACTAGTAAAATGCCTGTTATTAGATTTGAACTCATGTCTTCCTGACTCCAGGACCAGCACTTAATCTGTGATGCCACTTAGCCTCCATTTTTATGTACTGGCCACCATAATATAGGAGAATAAGAAATGCTGAAAGATTCAAGATGTCTTATTAGTGCAATGCCCAGTCACAACTAGTCTGCTTGGCTAATGGGAGACGATGGACTAGAGATGAAAAAAAAAGACATAGTCAAGGCATTGAATTGTGTTGCTTGACTTTACTCTTCTTTTTAAAAGAAGAGATGGCTTCTATTTGGAGTCAGGAGGAGTTAATGGTTGGGTAAAGATTTGAATAAGAAGGAAAGAAATAAAGAAAGCATCAATCAAACATTTAAAAATATATAGAGGAAAACTGAAAGGAAAAAGGCCCAAATACACATGACAATTTTGTTATCCACATGTTGAATTTAATATGCCCATAAAACTGTATAAAACAGAAATTCATAGTTTCATATACAATCTCCCTTTTGGTTCTTTGGATATTGAGATGTTTGTGTTTGTTAATGATTATTAAGATCATAATAAAAATAATTTAAAAAAATAAACAAGAGAAGTACAATGAAGATCTTTGGAAATTCATGAGAGAGAGTTTCATTCATTTGAATAGCATTATTAAATACCTCCTATATACAAGGCATTAGAAAAAATAATCCATATCCATGTAGCCCTTGAGAGTTATAAAGCATTTTTATGTGTTATCTCATTTTTAATCCAACACTGTTATCTCCTGAGTCTACAAGCAGTTAAGGACTTGTCCAAAGTCACTTTGAGGCAAGTAGCAGAGTTTGTCCTCAAACCCAGGTCCCAGCCATATGAAATATGTATGGAAAGCTGCTCAAAGCAGTCATTTCTCTGTGTATACTGCTTTAACATAACCCCCAGAGATCTAGCCAGAGTGAAAAATCATTCTCAGACTTGCTATGATTCATTACAAGTAGCCTAGGTGTCAAGCACAACTAAGTTCCATTAGTACTCAACAGATTAGAAGACCCTGCTTCTGGTAACATTTTCAGATTAACAGGTTGTTGGTTTGGGTGACTAGGTGGCACAGTGAATAGAGCACCAGTCCTGGAGTCAGGAGGACTTGAGTTAAAATTTGGCCTCAGACACTTAACTAGCCATGTGACCTTGGGCAAGTCACTTAACCCCAATTGCTCTGCCATCCCCCCCTCCAAGAAAAATACAAAACAACAACAACAACAATAGCAACAACAACCACAAACAAAACTAAACAAAAGACAACAGGTTGTTCTCTCTTCCCTAGAAGCTAATGCATTTAAATCATGTTTTGGGGTTCTTAATATGGCTCTTAGATGTTTGAAATTATTCTTACCTCATTTAAAGATATTGATTTAATTCAGCATGCTTGATTAAACAAGGCTATGTACTAATGCAAAAATGATAAACAACATAATTTGGGTCCTCAAGATTGTAAAAATCTAATTGGGTGAGGGGAGGGTATGTGACATATGCCTATATAAGTATGCTGGAAGTTGGAATTTGAAAAATTATTAAAAAGAAAGGGCCTGGAAGTGGTTTTGCTATGTTTTGATTATCTTGAAGACAGGAAAAGGAGGGGGAAAGGAATACTCTAAGGAAGAAAGGGGGAGGAAGATAGGGGAAATTAGCTAACATAATTACGGTGTGAAAACAGAAGACTAGACAAACCAAGAAGAAAGTGTGGGAGATGCTGATGACACTGGAACTACCTTTCAATTGAACTAGTAAAACACACATTCACACAAAGTTGGATGTAGATGTATATTCAACTCAAGAGGAAAACTAGAGGGAAGAGGGAGAGAATGAAGGAGAAAATAAGAGGAAAGATAGATCAAGGGCAGGATTATCCATTAGCAAAATACATTTTAACCCTGGACAGTGGATTGCAAAGAGGGGCTTAAAAGAAAAGAAAGGGTAAGAGCCTGTGACTGGAGTCTGAGGGGGATGGAACAAGAGGGACAAGGGGACAGAATCAGATTGCATCAAGCAGAACACTAATACTAAACATACAAATATAAAAGAATAGGATGAAGGGATATACAATTAACAATTGTACTGTGAATATGAATGATATGACTTAACCTGTAAAATGGAAATTATTATGTTTGTAGCTTTCTTCTGATCTGTGAATAGACGAATAGTTCATGACTGAATAATGGATAGAGAAGCTCATAGAAAATAAAATGGACAATTTTGATCATATGAAATTTAAAAGCTTTGCACAAACAAAACCAGTGCAGCTAGAATTAGAAGGGAAACACATTTCTATGATAAAGGTCTCATTACCAAGATATATAAGGAATTGATTTAGATTTGTAAGATTGAGTCATTTCCTAATAGATAAAAGGTCAAAGAATATGAAAAAATTGTTTTAAAAGGAAAAAAATCCAAGCTACCAATAGCCATAGGAAAAATGCTCCACATCATTAATAATTTTAAAAAATCCACCTCAAAGCAACTCTGAGGTGTCACCGAATAGTCATCAGATTGGTAAAACTGACAAAAAATGGAAAAAGACATTAATGAAAGTATCATCCTATTAATTTCTTCTCTTGAATAAATTTCATATTGGAGAGGACTTCAATAAACAACTCCATTGCTTTACTGAATCCATTTTCACCACCATAGAAAATGTCAATTAATTCTAAAACTTTTAATTGTAATTCCTGATCAAACATACCAGATTGACCATTCCCTTTAGAAGTCACCTGATCGAGTTAAAATGAGAACAGGCATGTTCACTTTGTCTCCAGAAGCAAACAACTGCACGGTCCCTGCTACCTTCCCTACACAGCTGTGCCATTTCCCCATTCATAAATAGGCAAAATGGAGAAAACACAAGGTAGTGCCTTTCCTACTGTATTCCTTTGTGAGATTCACAGTGAATTTGTGTAGGACTTCTGTGTTTTCTTGTGGAGTGGCAAAGAGTGTACCACTACCATCTATTACAATAAAGACAAATTTGTTTTCATCAGACCAAAAGGCAGTGCTGAAAGAGTCTCCATATGGAATTTGTTGTCACACAGATACAGTGATGTATAGACTGGTTTGAAAGGTTCAAAGTCAATGTCTTTTCCTTTCCTTCTGTCACAATTGTTCCATGGCAAACAACCAGACCATTTGGAGATATTTTGTTATAGAGTTTGAATCCTTGCTATACAGATGAAAGGTGGTTCACATGAGATTTTATATCATATACAATTCCAAACTAACCTGATAACATTTTTGCCACTTGAGAGATCTGATCTTTGAAAGGAATGATCAATGTCCCTTTGCTTTGGTTCACTTCCAGGCTCTCGATGAGTTTCTTTATCTTCTAGATCTCTGTTTCTATCCACAATGTTGGAATTGTCAACCATCTTCTGCTTTCTAAAGACCCAGTCCCAGGGGGCAGTGTCTCCTCCCTGGCAGCAGGGTCAAAGGACACCCAATAATTATGATTTTTGAAATATGTTGTTTGATGTTGTAGTATAAGTGATAAGACTTCAATATGGAGTCACTTAGGCTAAGTGGTCCTAATGACCATAAACAGATAAGCTTATGTTATATCTTATATCACCCAAAATCTCATCATGTTGTTTAACTCACCTTTGCATACTCAACACCTTCTTAACTTCTTTAGCCTCCTCTATCTTTTTTTCTTTTTTCTTTTCACAGGGCAATTGGGGTTAAGTAACTTGCCCAAGGTCACACGGCTGAGTTTTTGTTTGTGTGGATTAAGTGTCTGAGGCTGGCTCCGAACTCAGGTCCTTCTGACTCCAGGGCCAGCGCTCTGCTCACTGCGCCACCTAGCCGCCTGTCCTCCTCTATCTTTTGATTAGAAATCTACAGAGTAGAGCACTAAGCTCCTACCAAAGTTTTCTTTTATAGAGGGCTGGGATCTGGATTTTCCAGAGAGCTCTACACTATCTTTAGCTCTGCTTTATTTGAACTCCCTGGAACACAGGTTTTTCCTGGTGGTTCTTCCTCCTCTGACTTCCCAGCTTCCTTTTGTGTGTTGTCTTCCCCTGTAAGATTGAAAACTCCTTGAGGGCAGGGACTGATTTGTATACCCAGAGTTTAGTATAGTGCCTGGTACATAGTAGGCATTAGTAAAGGTTTATTGAATTGAACTGAATTGAAAAAGCTATGACAGATAACCTGTACTTTTCCACTGTCCTGACTCATTTTGACCCTCTATCAAACTGGCTTCTGATTGGACAGGACTCCCATCTGACTGTGACATATGCATGCTGACACTGATTTCTGGAATCTTTGATTACAGATTTGGACTCCCATACAATATCTGATCTGAATTAGGAAATTCCCCCACCAGAGTCTGGTATGATAAGCAAGCTGGGGAATTTCCTTACCACATCTGGGTCTGATTAGGAATGCCCCTTCCCATATGTGGCATTGATTACCTGTTCTCAACCAAACTCATCTTTAAGGTATAAAACTAACCTGCTCAGACTCCACTTTGAGCATGTACTGAGATTTTGCTCTCATGCGGCCTAATATTTGTGTGTTTTTGTTGCCATATAATGTGTATGTATATATGTGTGTGTATGTTTGTATGTGCTTTTCTTTTTGCCTGCTTGCTGTGCCACATAGTAATAAAGCTCATGCTTGTACTAACTTTCAGAGTACCAATTTGTAAATTCTCAAACCTAGATCTTTGCTCTAACCTGAGCCCTGACACCAGATAGACAAGACATCTTTAAACCCAGTGATACCACTACTAGGTCTATATCCCAAAGAGACTAAAGGAAGAGGGAAAGAACCCATATGCACAAAAAAATACTTATAATGACTTTTTAATGATGGCAAATAATTGGAAACTGAGGGGATGCCTATCAATTGTGGAATAACTGAACAATTTATGTATGGTATATGATTGTAATGGAATACTGTTGTGCTGTAAGAAATGATGCAGGGACTGGTTTCAGAGAAAACTGAGAAGATTTATATGAACATATGCAAAGTGAAGTGAACAGAATCAGGAAAACAATACTTGAAATAATAACAATGTAAAGAAAAGGCAACTTCAAAAGACTTAAGTTCTCTGATAAATGCAATGACCTAACATGATTGTAGACCAGAAGTATCAAGTATATGGCCCTCAAGTATGTGTCCAGAAACACTCCCAAGCTCTGCCCAAACCAAATTAAAATGTAATTGTGAAATATTTTATAAACTAAATAAAAATACAATAAAGCATATTTTCCAAGTCAATATATGGTCACTGGAACCTTTAAGTATTGTTTAGTGGCCCCCATTTCTATTAAAGTTTGATACTGCTATTCTAGAAAACTGATGATGAGATATCTCCAGGGCACAAAATGAGTCATACCTTTTTTTATGGCTAATTCAAGAATTTGTTTTGACTTGTTACGATGAATTTGCCTTTCTTTTTTCTTTTTGGTGGATGGGGACAGGGTCAGGGGAGGGAGAGAGAAGTTAAGTATAGGGTTCCAAGCAAACAAAAAAAAAGAGAACAGAAAGAAGACCAGAACAAATCATAAGCAGGAAGGGGAACACATTTTGAATTTACATGTTGAATTTATTCTAAACTTAAAAAGAAAAGTAAGCTCTACATAACAATGATTCACATTTTTGTGTATAATCCTGTCCTGTTCTACAATATACATGGAAATGCTCCTTTTATTTGGTGCTTGTTAATTTCAAAATGAAAAAAGGTCAGATGTCTCATCAACTGGGGAATGGTTAAACATACTATGGTACGTGTATGTGATGGAAGATTATGATAAAAGTGATGAATTCAGAGAAGCATGGAAAAATTTGCATGAACTAATGCAGAAGGAAGTCAGCAGAGCCAAGAAAACAACACACAGTGACTACAACAGAAAGAACAGGCCAATGGACAATGGAAAGAACACATATGCCAATTGGAAGTGAATGCTGCAAAATGACAAAGAACAAGCCTGGCTCCAAAGAAGAGCAAGGAGAAGATGCTCCCAGTCCATCCTTCTCCAGAGGTGAGAGGTCCAAGAGTTTGGTATATTGCACATATTTTCAGGTTTTTCAAAGTATAGATCAGTTTGCTGATCTTTTTTTCCTTTACTTTCTTTTCTCTTTAAACATATTATTTGTTATATGGGATGACTTGGAGATGGGGGAAGGATACTAAATGTGATTTCAGTGATGTGACAATAACAAAAGACATCAATAAAATTTATCTTAAAATAAAAATAATTAAAATAAGGCACATATGTGTGTATATTTCTATAGACATAGAAATATACAGCTAGGTATAGAAACATAGCTAGCTAGCTAGATGTGTCTTTCCTCTCTATAATGTTTTGGGATAGTCCCCAATCATGCTATTTAAAAAAAAAATAACTTAAAGTCTTGCATTTTTAACCCCTGCTCCCCATGTCCTAATTTGGAATAACATCAATGAAAATTTTAAAGCTATAGGTAGAGGGTGCTAAGATCTGGAATGCCTAAGGTCACCATAATTCCTGACTCTCCTGGCAGAATGCCTGATGGGGCTTCTGGCTTTCTGCATGGCTATATCACATTCCCAGCAGGACACTGTGCTCCAGGACTTGGGGAAGCAGCCAGTGATGCAGTCACTGCTACAGTTTAGGTGAAGCAGGCACGTGAGGGGCCCAGGGCAGGGTAGCTTCAATAATGATGGAGACATATGTTATGGAAACAGCCATGTGCGTTTGTGGTGATCGAGAGCTCAAGCAAGAGGTCTGCATTCCAAGAATTCAGTCCTCTCCAGGGAGGACAATGAGCAGCTGTGGGTCCAGAGGCCCCTCTCTTGTAGAGCAGGAAATCACATTTGTCTCTAGAATCAACCACAGCGCAATGAGTTTTGCAGGACAAGAAGCTATTGACTCACTTGGAATGGATGGAGTTGCAAGAAGCTGGAGAGATCATGTTGGCTGGCCCTCTCATTTTACAAGAGTGAAAAGTGAGATGACAGAAAGGAAGCAGCTTTTGTCAGAACAGAGAGGGAACTTTGAGACCCTCTCATTTTACAAGGGAGGAAAAGGAAGCCCAGAGAAATGAAGTGGCTTGTCAGATCTGGTAGGGTAGTTAGAGACCATCTAGTCCAACACTCACTCATTTTACAGACAACACAACTAAAGTCCAGAGAGGTCTCGACATATAGCTTCCTAATATGGGAGAGTCTGAGCAGGGCAGAAGTGTTCAAGGAATAAGGGTTGGAATCCTTGAGGTGCCTAATTCTCCAGCAAGGAGTCCTCCTTCCGAAGGAGGAAAGAAAGCCAAGTATGTGGAGACAGAGACCATTCCCTTGATCTATCTGAGTCTTTTCTAGGCATAAGATTGGAGGTAGTTGGCGATGGTACAGGGCAAGTCACTTTTTGCTTCAGTTTTCCTGTCAAATAAAGAGTCAAAATCCGAACTCTGAACTCTCCAAACAGAGGATTAAGTGAGACAAGACTTTTGAAATCAGAAAGCTCTATCCAGAGACCATGAGATGATTCCCGTTAAGAACTAAGTACTCCCTACAGCACTCCACAAAGAAGAAGCTGTCCTCCCTGACAGATGTAATGAGTTAATAATGGCTGCAGCCCCACGACCTTTCTTTTTGCTCACTTCACAACCCCTTACAATTTGAAATCACCATCGAATTAAGATGGTTCTCTCCAAAGTTACCAATGATATCTTTTTTTTTTTTGAGGGGAGAAGGCAGGGCAGTTGGGGTTAAGTGACTTGTCCAAGGTCACATGGCTATTAAGTGTCTGAGGTCTCATTTGAACTCAGGTCCTCCTAACTCCTGGGCTGGTGCTCTATTCACTGCAGTGCCACCTAGATTCCCCCCAATGATCTCTTAATCATCAAATCTGAGGGCCTTTCCTTAATCTGTATCCTGACCTAGAACTTGACAAAGCTTGAGGTCCTACGTGAATGCTGGTTGTTGTTGTCAATTCTCTGCAGCATTTGACACTATTAACTGGCTCCTTCTCCTGTATATTCTCTTCTTTCTGGGTTTTGGGGACACTGCTATTTCTTGGTTCTCTTCCTCTCTGTCCAATCACTTCTTCGCCCCTAACTTTCAGTGTCCCTCTACACCTCAGCTCTACACCAAGCCTTCTTCTCTTCTATTCTATACTATCTCACTTGGTGATCTCATCAACTCCCCCAAGCTCAATTAGCCCCTCCAAGCAGATGGTCCCCAATCTGTCTATCCAGTCTGAGTGTCTCTTCTGAGCTCCGGTCCGGTATTAAGATTCGCCTATGAGGCATCTCTAGCTGGATGTCCTGGACCAAATGGAATTCAGTATGTCCAAACCATAAATCAGTCATTCCATTCCCTTCCCCTCTTCCCGTACCCCCTATTTCTGTCCAGGTCACCACCAATATCCTCATCAGCTCGGCTCCCAATCTCAGAGTTCTCCTCCCTTCCTCTTCCTCCTCCCTCCCCCGAACTCATTGCCAAGACTTTTTGATTTCACCTCCTCAGCATCTTTTGCATTTATCTCTCTCTCTCTCTCTCTCTCTCTCTCTCTCTCTCTCTCTCTCTCTCTCTCTCTCTCTCTTTGTAGTTGGAATCAATTTAAATTGTAATTGGGAAATATATTTTTATTTTTTAATTTCATTTAAAAATTCTTTTAGTTTACATCATTCATTTCCACAAGATTTTGAGTTACCATTTTTTCTCCCCATTTGCCCCTATTCACTGCCCCAAAACAGCTATCCCACTGAATATCCCCTCCCCCAATCTGCTCTCTCTCATATCTTCTCCCATCCTCCCTCTGACTTTCCAGTAGGGCATGGTGGATCTCTATGCCCCAGTGCCTGTATATCGTATTTCCAAGTTACATGTAAAATAATAATAATAATATATATTTTAAACATTTGATTTTAAACCTTTGGATTCCAGATTCTTTCCCTACCTCCCTCATCATCCACCCTTACTGGGAAGATAAGCAATTCAATATAGGTTGTACATGTGTAGCTATGCAAAACATTTCCATAGTGGATATATTGTGAAAGACTGACTATATTTCTCTCCATCCTATCCTGCCCCCCACTTGTTCTATTCTCTACTTTGGTCCTGTCCCTTTTAAAAGTATGTGCTTCCAACTTCCCTCCCCCTAAGCCTGCCCTCCCTTCCATCATCTACCCTTTCATTTCCTTCTCCCCTACTCTCCTGTAGGGTGAAATACCCTATTTAGTGTGTATGTCATTCCCTTCCTAAGCCAAATTCATTGAGAATAAGGTTGACTCATTCCCTTTTGCCTTCCTGTTCTTCCCTTCCATTGTAATAGTTTTCCCTTGCCTTTTCTATATGTGATCATTTTATATTCCTCTCTCACCTCTTAATTTCACCTTTTAAGTATCATCCCTTCCTATTCAACTGGTCTTGTGCCCTCTATCTATGTATACCTGTACACATATATACACATACTCACATATGTATTCATACACCCATACACTCTCCTATATATACATACATACACACACATACATATACATACACACATTTCTATTCCCTTCACCTATTCTCATACTGAGAAAAGTTTCATAAGTTACAATTATAGCTTTTCCATGTAGGAATGTAAATAATTCAACTTTGATAAGTTCCTTATGATTTCTTTTCCCTGTTTACCTTCTCATGCTTCTCTTGCTTCTTGTATCTGAATGTCAAATTTACTATTCAACTCTGGTTTTTTCATAAAGAATGCTTGAAAGTCCTCTATTCCATTGAATGACCATATTTTCCCCTGAAACATGATACTCAGTTTTGCTGGGTAGGTAATTCTTGGTTTTAATCCCAACTCCTTTGACCTATGGAATATCATATTCCAGGCCCTTTGATCCCTCAGTGTAGAAGCTGCCAGATCCTGTGTTATCCTGACTGTGTTTCCACAATATTCAAATTGTTTCTTCCTGGCTGCTTGTAATATTTTCTCCTTGATCTGGGAACTCCAGAACCTGGCTATAATATTCCTAGGAATTTTCTTTTTGGGATCTTTTTCAGGAGGTGATTGGTGGATTCTTTCAACTTCTATTTTGTTCTCTGGTTCTAAAACATCAGGGCAATTTTCCTTGAGAATTTATGGGAGGATGATTTCTAGGTTCTTTTTTTGATCATGGCTTTCAGGTAGTCCAATAATTTTTAAATCATCTCTCCTGGATCTATTTTCCAGGTCAGTGGTTTTTCCAATGAGATATTTCACATTGCCTTCTATTTTTTCATTTGTTTGGATCTGTTTAATAATATCTTGATTTCTCATAAAGTCATTAGCTTTCAATTGCTCCAATCTAATTCTGAAAGAATGATTCTCTTCAGTGAGCTTTTGAGATTCTTTTTCCATGTGGCAAATTCAGCTTTTTAAGGCATTCTTCTCCTTTTTGAGCCTTTCCTTCACCTTTTTTGAGCCTCTTTTGGCATTTGAGTTAGTCTTTTTTTTTTAAAGCAATTGGGGTTAAGTAACTTGCTCAAGGTTACACGGCTAGTCATTATTTATGTGTGGGTGCTCATTTTCTGAGGCCGGATTTGATCTCGGGTCATCCCAACTCCAAGGCCGGCGCTCTTACTGCGCCACCTAGCTGCCCCTTAGCCTTTTTTTTAAGGTGTTATCTTCTTCAGTCAGGTTGTTGACTCTCTTTTCATGATTTTTTTGCATCATTCTTGTTTCACTTCCCAATTTTTCCTCTACTTCTCTTATTTGGTTTTCAAAATCCTTCTTAAGCTCCTCTATGGCCTGTAAGCAGTTCATATTTTTCTTGGAAGCTTCTGATACAGGATTTCTGACTTCATTGTTTTCCTTCTATTCCATGCTTTAATCCTTTTTGTCCCCCAAAAAGGAGTCCAAATTCAGATTGCTGTTCTTGCTTTGCTTCCTTTGCTTGCTCATGTTGCCACTCAATTACTTGACTTTTGAGCTTTTTGCCACAGTAGAACTCTGCTTCCAGAGAGGAGAGCTTTGTCCCAAATTGCTGGGATTTTCTCAGCTGTTGGAGCTATTAGTTGGGTGCCCTCTCTGAAGTCTCCACATGCTCTGGCACACTGGTCACCCACCCCAGGAAGTCCACCCTAGACAGTAATCCAGATCCAAGCAGATTAAAGCAAGAGTGATTACCCCTCATACTGGTCACTTGGCCACCTACAATCTGCAGGCCAGGAGCTCTGAAGCAGCCACATGGTGGCAGGTGCACGGCTGTGGTGCCTCAGCCACTTTTCACCCTGGGGGAAAAGGCCAAACCTCACTCCCAAACTCTCAAGTCCCCAAATCCACACTGCATTGACCTCTCACTTTGTCCTTAGCATCTATGTGTTGATAATTCTGGAAACTGCCACAACTACTGGTGATCTGAAGTCCTTCCAGCCGGGAGCTGGTTGTAGCTGCCCTGAGGGCTAAAACCTCCTAACACACTGTGCTAGCCGCTTCCTGCCTGACTGCTGGACTGTCTTCAATGGGAGGTTAGCTTCTCTGTGTCATTTTGAGGGTTCTGTAGCTCCAAAGTTTGTTTAGAGTTATTTTTTACTTGAATTGGAGGAGGTGGAAGCAGGAGCTGTGTGGAAGTCTTTTTTCTACTCCGCCATCTTGACTCTGCCCCCAGTTCTCATTTCTTTCTCTATTTGCACAGCCTCCATTCCAGTTTAGACCCTTCCTTCTGCAATCGGCTATTGCAATAGGCTCCTCATTGGGCTCCTTGCCATAAGTACCTCTCCTTTTCTAAAATATAGGTCTGACCATGTAACTCCTCTTCTTATTGAGCTCCTGTGTTTCTGTTTCTTGTTTCTACTCTAAAGCTAGAAGATATTTCATGTCTCACTCTGCCTGTTTCCTGACTCAGTTTCCCTCTGTTCATGGGTGCTCCCTCCTTCCTGCTTCCTTATTGTGTTTGTATCCTATGTCTTATTCAATTAAGGCCATCACCCAAGGCAGATAGTGCTAGATCTAAGACCTACCAAACCTTGTCTGTACCTTGTCTGATTTGTTGGTAACATCACTGACTAAAAGAGGATTCTGTCCTTTTGCCCATGATTGAGGCCTCTAGCTTGGGATTATTAGGTAGTGCTAAGACTGGTGGTTCCAGGATTATTGCTTTGGCTGACTCGTGCATGTTCCAGTTCCCTGTGCAGCCTTCATTTCCATCACCTTGCCTTGGATGAGTCTCCCCCAGTCTGCTTGCCACCCTAACCTAGTGTACTGGAGGCAAGCTGTCCTCTGAAGCAGACACCATGCCACCATGCAGCCTAATATTAGGGACTAAAAAAACAGGCTGAAGTGCCCACATTCTTGTGTTTATCCTCCTGAGGGGTGAGTGTGCATGCTTTCCTTCTCCTAAACCCCACTTAAAATAGCAAGTTCTCAGGGCCCAGCACAAGGGGATTTCTACTTAAGCACTTAATTCTGCTTAAGTACAGAAAAGCTACTGAGTCTGCTTTGGAGAATTTGGAGGTCTGTTCCAACTTGGATTCTATGATTCTGTGAGGTATCATAGAGAGGTCTGTGGAATGAAGAACTGAATGAGGAAATTATGTAGACCAGCAAAAGACTCAAAGGGACCCTGTTGTTGATGGTTTATTTGACTTTAGATGCCTGGAAAGTGGGTTTGGGGATGTTTCTATAGAGTTGTGTTCCTAATGTGTGCTTGGCACACAGTAGGCCCTTAATAAATGCTAATTTCCTTCCTAGTCTCTTAGCAAGAAAGAATTCCATCACTAGAGGCCACTTCTCTATTTCTAAGTTGCAGGTCCTCCCAGATGACTGGGCCTACTCTAATGAGCAGCTGGGGTGGGGTAGATCTGATCCCAGAATGCTCCCAGCCCTGAGAAGAGCACAGGGCATTGGTCCCACTGGACTCTTCCTATCTTCTCCAGCCCCACCCAGATCAGAAGGCAATAACTCTTGTTTCTCATGTGCCTTCAGCTTTCCAAGAACTCAGCCTTGAGTCTAAAGCAAAAAGCTGGCAGTGCCACAGGCAGCCCTTCTGAATCATAAACAGAATTTGCTCAGTGGTCCAAGGACCCTTGATGAGTTGATGAGAGCTGACTGAGCCTACAGGTAAGATGTGGCTTCCAGGGTAGGGGCAAAGATTGGGTCTCCACAGTGTCAACTCTAGTCACTATGCAGAGCTTTGCTTCCCTTCATTAAGAGAAAGGAGCATGGCACACTTTTAGGTGCTGTACTGGAAGCTGGGTCATCTGGACTTGAATTCTGCCTCTGACACTGATGAGCTGGAAGATTGTGGACAAGGTCTTTTATATCTGGAAGCCTCAGTTCCCCTCATCAGGAAAAATGCATGTAGTGCTTATCATGTAGGGCTCTTGTAAGGAAAACTAAGAGCCATGCAAAAGAAACATTGCTCTGATTCATTAGAAGCAATTTTCCTCAGTCCAGCTTCAAGCAGCAGAGTGTCTTAAAGCTTTGTTCCCTAATGGAAACTGGACTCCTTTTTCTGAAGGTGAAACTGAAGCAATGATGAAAGGTGATTTAATTGACAAGGGTGTTAAAGGTACTTCTAGTAAGAATGGAGATTCAGATGAAGGCTCCATTCAATGACTCTAGTCTAGGCCCAATTCTGCTTGAGCAGTCATGTTTTCAAGCAGGCTCTGGTTGAGGGTGGTAGAATAGGGATGCTATGACTCAACTGTCCAGGAAGTGACATGGGTGAAGAGGTAGGTTACAGTAAGGAGGGTGAGAAAAGTACTCTGGAAACCTTCAAGTCTGACAGAAATGGGGACAATTATAAGCATGAACATTGATTGAGTGTATAAGGAAACTCTGGTCTTATTTCACAAATAGTGCTGGCTTCTGGCAGGTCAACGGAAAGGATAAAACCAAACCATTGTTTTCGAATTGTTCCTCCTGAGCCTGTCCAGTGACAAAGATAAAGAGAAAACCTTTAGCCTGGCTACTTACCAGGTGACCATGGCCAAGAAATTTCTCCTCACCCTGGTCATGAGTTCTGATATCTGTCTCCTGTTGTAGGTGGCCTCTAGGGCCAGCACTCTCTTAGTTCATGCTCAATTTTGGCACTAAGTGGGTGCCAAAGTAAGTCATTGAATATTTACAGAAGGCAGTTGACTTTGCCCTAACATAGCAAGGATATGCAATAAAGATACAGTGGCATGTAACTTCCCTGGTGCTAGTCTTCCTCATCTCCATATGGAAACACATTTGGTCAATAGGTCATCAGGATATGGTGGCTTCTGTGGTCTTAAGCACAGAAGATCAGAGACACTGCATGGTTAGGACTTTTTATGCCCCTGGATATTCAGGAAGTTGATTCAGAGAAGCCATGGCCTGTCTGGTCTTGGAGACAACTTTGTCTTCTTTGAGGTAAAGCTTCCCCATGTTGTGGGTGGAAGGAAAGAAGTACAATTAAGCAAATACTGGTCTTATCACATACCATCCATTGATGACAAGGTACTAGGGAATCTTCTAGAGGATTGTACACCATTTAAATGCTTTTAGGACTTTGACCAGACATTCCTCTTGGCATGGGCATTACTAAAAGGGAGAAAGGGAAAAGACAAAAAAACCCCAAACAAACCAAACTGAACAAAAACCTGGGGACCAAAATCCAACCCCAAATTCTAATCCTTCCACCCCTCTTCGGAAAGAGCAGATCTCAAGATTTTATTGGGCAGTCTTCCTTGTATGAGCAGTACCAAGGAGAAAATGGGAACAAAAATGAAGAAAACAAAACCCAAAAATGTGGAGGAGAAAAAAGCCAGAAATCTTAAGCCTCTTTTTCCTCCTTTAGAAAGACCAAGTCTCGAGTCATGTGTATCTGGGAGCCAGGTTCTGAATTCACTGACCAAAGGAGGGGGAGGATCCTGCAGGCCCATAGACAGCAGCAAGCAGAACTTTGATTAGGTGGTAGATATGGATTGAGTGAAGCTGAAAGGAGGAGAGATTAATTACTGAGGCATGGAAGTTGGGAGAGAGAACCTGGAAGAGTCAGTGGGGAGCAAGGAGAATCCAGGGAGTCCAGGAGAATGAATGAAAGTGCAGTCTGGAAAGAGTGGCCACGGAGACTATGTGATGAGGAAGAAGCCAGGTGTCAGTGAGAACCAGAAGATGGAAACAGTAAAAAAGGAAATTGTTGAAGACGAAAGCAACTTTGTTACCCACAGAGCCTGTATGCTGGAGAGCACAGTGAGTAACTTTAGAGTAGAACATTGCAGAGTGGGTGTGGGTTGAGGGATCTGGTGGTTGGGAATAAGAGATATGGCAATTAGGGGACAGGCAATGGGGTTTGAATGATGGGGGGTGGGTTCAGAATCCCTGATATGGGGAGGGCAGGACCAAGGAGGAATTTGTTAATTATTTAAGAAAGAGTTTAGATAACTGTTGTTCATGAGAATTGGGTGTCAGGGTAAAGTCCTCTCAAGGCCTTCGACAGTTCAGAAGAGGAAACCAGTACTTGGAACTGAAGGCATGGTATTAAGCCCCTTCCCCAAGATAGGAGACCAGGCTGGAGATGTGATGGAATGGCCTTTCTCCTTTTCCCTGGGAGGAATCTGCTGCTCTATGGAGTGGTATTTCATCAGGAAGCAGGGGACAGGCAGGAGACCCTGCATGAAAAAGTGGTGCCATCTCCCTTCACCACAAAGCCAGGAGGCTCTTATGTCAAGAAATGGCATTTTTCCTTTCCCCATAGAATGTTGGAGACCAGGTTGGAGACACATTTGAAGGCAGAGGACTGCTGTGGGACCCATCTTTTGCTGTGTCACAGATCCCAAGGTACACTCATTACCTTTCCTCTAAAACCTGTTCCTCTCATTGACTTCCCTATTTGAGTCAGTGGTACCAGCATCCTTTAGACTGAAAGCCTCATTTTCATCTTTGAATCCTAACTCCCCAGGCCCCACATTCCAGGAATTCACAAAACCCTAAGAAATCTCCCTCTGTCTCTGTCTCTCCTCTCTCACTGTCTCTCTGTCTCTTTCTCTGTCTCTGCCAGTTTCTGTCTCTCTGTGTCCGATATTTCTCCTCTGCTCACCATTTTCATAACCCAGGCCTTCCCACACTGTCACTGCTTTCTATACTTCCCATCTTTCTGCAGCTATCCTCTGGGTTTCCTCCTTTATATAGCTTCCAGGCTCAATGCCTTGGTCTCTCATAGGGGCTCCTCCCTTCCCTGCTTAAACATTCTCCCTGGCTTCCTACTGCCTACTTATGTAATAGAGTCTTCTTTGCCCAACAGACAATGTCCTCTGTAGCCAGGCTCTGATTCATCTCTCCAACCTGCCCTCTCCAAATGCCTCTAACACAGCAGCCCCCCCATCCCCACCCCCACTCCACTTTACTCATCTCTGGAACCCCAAATTTGACTCATCCTTCAAGGCCTGTCTCTTGGGTTATCTCCTCTGCTTCCCCCAGCCTCAGCCTGCACATCTCTGCCTCCACACAATGCAGACTTTTGGCACCTGCCTGCTGCTTTTTGTATAGGTGTGTGTAGCCTTCCTCTCCCCAAGCTTCTTGATAGGCAACCTCATGCATGGGACAGAGAGTTCCAGACTGGGAGTCAGGAGAAGGGTTCCAATCCTGCCTCAGACTCTTGCTAGCTGTGGGACTCTGGGCAAGTCACTACACCCTGAGACTCCTAATCGTCCTCTGTAGAAATGATGATTACAAGCTTGCCTTCTTCCCTCCTGGGCCTGGAGGGGGCCTCAAGTCAGATGATCTAAGGACCAGAGCTTTGCCTAGCCAGTTGAATTCTCATTGGCTGGTGATTCCTATGTTGTGTCAGGGAGCCACATAAACTGGGTGGGGCTCTCCCTAAAGGCCTCTGCTCCCTCCTCCATGACTTCTGACCTATTATCGAATTTCCTGAGAACTTAACATGTGTTCCTTAGGGCTCTCTGGATGGACAGATATGCTTTGAGCCTTGGTGGGGCTGGGATTCCCTAGAAAAGGTGCCTTGGCAGGGTGGGTATAGAATTAACCTTGAGAACTCAAGGAGTGTTGCATTGTCCTTTCCTTCTTGGTAAATGTTGTGAGTAGACAATAGGAGCCAGGCTGCTTGGTCCTCCAGAGGTTTGGAGAACCCTGGCTCCGAGAATGCTGCTCCCCACTGTTATGGTAGAGCCCAAGTCTCTAATTATTTCCTCTGGGTTTCATTTGCTAAGGGTTCTACCAGCATACCCTGAAGTGCTTGCTTCCTGTAAAGTTGGAAAAGCAGTTATCCAGTGACCACAGAGCACATCTCACTGGAGACCACCCAATATGACCCTGGGGATGACTTGAGACCTACCTCTGCCAGAACCTTGGCAAGGAAGTCTGCTCAGTTCCTTAGCACAAATTTTCATCTGAGGCCCCAAGGAGAGAAGGGAGGAGGCTTGCCTCAGGTCCTACAGGTGACAAATGACAGAGGGCTCTAAGACCAGGTACAGCTCTATTTCCACTCCACTAGCTTGATCAGCATACAGGCTCCTGGGGTCAGGGCTGGAGGGGAGTATAGAAGTCTTCAAGATTCCTTCATTTTAGAGATGAGCAGCCTGAGGTCCTGAGAGGGGTAGGGAAGTGACTTGCTCAAGGTCATCCAGGTAGCCTGTGGCAGAGCCAGGATTCTAACTCAGGTCCCCTGAAACAGACTCTCTGCAACACACCATAGCCCCTGGGGCTGTCAGACTGGGTTTCACTAATTGCTGGCTTGTGGGCCTTTGCCTCCTTCCCAGATGGCCAGCACAACCTGAGAACCAACCAAAGTGGGAATGGGGCAGGAAAAATGCCTCCATTCTGTTCCAATCCTGGGACACCCCTAGTGTTCTTTTCACATTGTGCCCCCTCAGCTATGAGGAACTCTATCACCTTAAAAAGAGGACATCAGCCCACAAAAATCCATGAGGAAATAGTTCCTACAAGAGAGGTTGAGGCATCTCTTCAGGCTTCTGGGAGGTTGATGTCTCTCACTATTAAGCAGGCCACCAAGTCAACACCAGGGCAGTGTTTAGAGCATTGAACCCAACTGACCTTTGAGCCTTGGTAGAAACCACAGTTCATGTTCGAACTTGGAATCATTCTTCTTTGGCAAGCAAAGTAACATTTGACCCAAATAAGATTGTCCACAGCCCAAATCTATGTTCCTTTAGAATGTGATGTACTCATCAGTGATGCAGACAGAATCTGGGAGGAGTAGGTTTGTACCCAAGTCTGAACTGGAAAACCTAATTCTACTACTTTGTCCTGTTCCTTCCCAGGGGACTACAAGGTTAAATCTGTCTGTGGCTCAGTCCATGACACTATTGTGGGGATGGGGACCCACCAGTTCCAAAGCCCATTTAGGACACACCGTCTAACCAAAGATGGTCTAGTCTCAAAAGAGAGCATCTCCTCCAAAAGGGTTGGAAGAGACTTCAATGGACCTGAGTACAATTTCCCCATTTTACAGATGAGAAAACTGAGAGGTAAAAAGACTTGCCCCAGTCAATTAAATTAAGTTTCCCTTAATTCAGAAAACATTTAAGAGCCTGCTGTTTCTGTGCTCTACTCTGGGGATTCAAAGCTAAAAAGGGTACAGTCTTGGTCTTAGAGGAGAAGGGAAACTGGAGTGGTTTTCAATCTTTTCTGATAAGGGTATTTCAATATAATTTGGTTTCCTTGTAGTACTATGCCTTTTACTTTCTGCTTTTAAGAGCATTGTTCTGAGGAGGGTTAAAAACCCCCCACATTTATTAAGAACAACAAACTACATGTTTGTTGTTGTCATTGTGTTGATGGGGATGTCTGGCTTCATGTCCCCATTAAGGGTTTTCTTGGCAAAGATACTGGAGGGGTTTGTAATTTCCTTTTCAAGCTCCTTTTACAGAAGTGGAAACTGAGGCAAACGGGGTGAAGTGACTTGCTCAGGCTTCACCAGATTGCCCACAGGATCCAGAACACACCAAAGGGCAAGAACCCTTGACTTAAGGAGAGACAACATGAACCCAAGCAATTTTTTTACAAGTAGAAAGTGGAAGAGGAAAAGGAGAGACCAGTGGACCTCAGCAACACTGAAAAAGGAGAGGACACAAAAGGCTGAGGTGTGAGGGAAAGCTACAGGAAGGAGGCTGACCCTGAGCTAGAACTTGGAAGAAAAAGGTAAGAAAAAGATAAGGCAACGGTGAGGAGGGAATACTTTGCCCTTGGGGTTTGGGGATCAACTGGTCACAGGGTTTGCTTGAAACACAGAGCTAGCACATGTCCCAGGGATGGGACTACTGTGAAAGAAGGCTTAAGAAAGCAAGTTGGAGGTAGACTGTGGCAGGCTATAAATAAACAGCAGACTAAGGAATATCTGTTTTAGCCTGCAGGTGTAAGAAGCCACGGGAAGGTTGTGAGTGACTTGATCAGACATGGGCTTGAAGATTATTTCAGCAGTCCTAGTGGGAAGACTGGATGGATTAGAGAAGGGGAGAGCTGGGAGGCAGGGAGATTGATGGGAAGAGCAATGTGAACAGAAAGAAGAGGTCGAATGCCTGAGATGTTGTGGAGGGAGAAGGGCTAAGACTCCAAAATGGATCAGATGGTGGGGTTGAGAGTCAAAGGTGATGATGAGCTTTCAAATCGGAGTAATTGGAGGGTTTGGAAACTTCTTGACTCCACAAAACCTTTAGGAAAATGGGGGTCTCTAGGTGGCACAGTGAATAGAGCACTGGCCCTGGAGTCAGGAGGACCTGAGTTCAAATCTGACCTCAGACACTTAACACTTACTAGCCAGTCATTTAACCCCAATTGCCCTCCAAAAAACCAAAAACCAAAACACAACCTTCACGAAAGATAGGAAGTAAAATTGTATTACTTTAATCAAACAAGAGACTTGATGTTGTATATGCATACCTGGTAAATAGTAGCAAAGCTTATCCAAACAATCCATGTCTCCACAAGCAGGGGTTAAAATAAGATTAAGTGATTATGAGAATGTTAAGGCCAGGAATGGAGATTTTCACAAAATGTCTCTTCTTTTTTAGGTTGCTCCTTATCCAGGTCTTGGTGAAAAGAAATGAAAAAACCTTTCCTTCCTATAGGTGGCTACAGACCGCAGGATCTCAAGAATACTGGGGACCACCATTGGGAACAATACACCACTACAAGGTGAAGAGGAAAGCATGTTTTGGTAGCTGAAGAAGTAGAAGAACCTGGACACCCAAATAATAATCTGACACAAACTGAAATTTAGAAAAAACAATCAGTAACTTCCCATAAGAACCAATCCTACCAGTTTCATAACCCTACAGAGCCCTGCCAGGCATTTATGGAAATCTGTGTCAGACAAGAGATGGTTTGACAAGCTGTGCCTTTGGAGGATCTGAGAACCTTGGTCATCTCTCAAGAACTATGATTTCCTATTGTGCCCTCCCCTCCCACCTTCCCATAGGCACTATAAAATGAATTACCAAGAGATTGGCAACCACACCAAGGTGACTGAGTTCATTCTTGTGGGTCTGTCCCAGCAGCCTGCATCTCAGATTGCCCTCTTCTGGACACTGCTGTTTATCTATTTAGTGACACTGTTTGGGAACAGCGCCATCATAGTTGCAGTGTGGGGTGAGTCTCAGCTTCATACTCCCATGTATTTCTTCCTCAGTAATTTATCCTTCCTAGATCTTCTCTTCTCCACAAGCACAGTTCCCCTCATAATGATGAATGCCCTATGGGATTTCCCTACCATCTCCTACAATGACTGTTTTATCCAGCTTGCCATCAGAGCCTTCTTGGCACTGACTGAGTGCTTCCTACTTGCCATCATGGCATATGACCGCTTTGTGGCAATCTCAGCCCCCTTGCATTATTCTGTGGTCATGAGTGCTAGGGTCTGCAGGGGATTGGCCTTAGCTTCCTGGACAGTGGCACTCCTGGTCACTGTTATTCCAATTTTGACGGTACCTGTGAGTTTCTGTGGGAGAAATGCCATTAACCACTTCTCCTGTGAAGTCCAAGCCATCTTCAAATTGCTGTGCTCAGACACCACCTTGCTGGAGGGTCTGATGATGGCTTCTGCCACCATTTCCATGCCAGTGCCTTTGGCTTTCATCTTGGCCTCCTACCTGCGGATTTTTTTTGCAGTCCTCAGAATTCACCCCACAAAGGCTAGACTCAAAGCCTTTTCCACCTGTGGTTCCCACTTGACCACAGTTGCCATCTACTTTGGGACACTCATCTATATTTATTTGAAGCCTCAGAATAAAGAATCTCAAGATCAAGACAAAATCTTCTCCATATTTTATGCAGCTGTGACCCCCATGTTAAATCCCCTTATTTACACCTTAAGAAACAAAGACATGAAATCTGCCTTCAGGAAAGTCACCTTAAGGACAAAATCTTGGTGGTAGATTCCATGATGATGCCCTCCAGTGGACAGACCAACTTGAGACTGGTACTGACTGTGATGGCATTGGATTTGTAGGGTTGAACATTCCCCAATAAGTTATTGGGTCATGGGATGCCCAACTAATCATGTAAAAAAATTTCCTGAGCACATTATTACTGCAATAGGCATTATGAGGAGATACAGGTTATCCCTTACCTTGCAGGAGGTTAGAATCCAGGGAAAGGGGTAGGTAGTATGGTGGATAGAGCCCTGAAATCAGGAAAATCTAGGTATGAATTTTGCCTCAAATGCCCTCCAACTCTCTGAAACTGAGTCTCTTCATCTGTAAAATAAGGGCATTGGACTGGATGGCCTCCAAAATCCCTTCCATCTCTAAATATTATGAACTTGGACACAGACAAGCATATGCTGAGATAGTAAGTGGAGCAAATTTCCGTAGAACTCTCAACTCTCTAGGAAGACACAGTCATTCATCACAGCTTGTTACCATCTCTCTGAAAATCATGAAGTGTGGGAGAGCCAACGTGGATTTACCTCAGTGCCCTTGAGGGGTCCCTGGACCTGTGACGGCACTGCCTCCAGGCTTAGGCGATGATGGCAAGGCCTCTCACCCCCATTAACCCTCTAGGCACTTGAGGGACTGCTAGGCCCCCAGCTGACCACGCCTTGTTCTAAGGAGTGAGGTACATCCGGGTCCACAAGGAATATCCTTGCTCCAGGTAGAAATCGTGAGATAAGAGTCCCAGGGTTAAGGTGTGCTTGACCTTAAAAGGCAAAAGGTGTTGTAATTGGCCAAGAGCCAAAATGCAAAGTGCTTGCCTAGGATAGGCTATATATGTAGAAGAGCAGGAAATAAAGTTGGAGTTGCCCCCTGAGTTGCTGTGTAAGTGTGCTTTGTTCTGCTCGGCGCTCCCCGCCACGTGGCGTCTGGAAGGCCCCAGGAAAGGATCCGACGACAAATGGTGCCGAAACCCGGGACTCTGCACAGCGCTGATCGCTGTTGGAGCCCCCCCCCCCCCCATTAGCAGGTCGTATATCGCCTTCCCCTGCTTTTGCCCCCTTTCTCTCCAGTACCCTATCTATAAGGTAACTCCTTAGCCAATTATACCCACACTGTGTCTCTGATGGCCTTGGTTCCCAATATCTATCTTGTCAAGCCTGACATTCTCTCTCCATACCCCGAGACTCCCCGCCGGGATGTCTCTTGAGCAGTTGGAAAAACTCGGTCTTCACGACCCCAAGAAGGAAGGATGGGCCAGTGTTTCCCCCTACATTTGGGGATCTGAGCCTAGATTATCTTAAAGCAAGTCTAACCTGGCCTCCATTAGCATCTATCTGGAAGCCAAGCAAACATGATTTGTACCTGGCCTCCATTAGCATCTATCTGGAAGCCAAGCAAACATGATTTGTACCTGGCCTCCATTAGCATCTATCTGGAAGCCAAGCAAACATGATTTGTGCTTGGGGATTTCTAACAATCCTCTGTGAGTTTTTGGAACGTTCCTGTCAGTTTCTCTCTGTTCTGTTTTTTTTGTGTGTGTCTGTGTGAATGAGTGAGTGTGTAATCTAACATCATGTAAGGTTTATGATAAATGCAAGTCTAAGACTATAGGAAAAGCAAGAAAGTTTAAGCATGTAGCAAAGAAAGAAGCATGGGTAGGAAGTTAAGATAGAGATGGTATTTGGTATTGAGAAGTGTGAACAGAAGTTTTAAGATCTTTAAAAGTTTGAAAATCTCTTCATTCCACTCTGGCCAAGTGGAGTGAGGAGAAGGTGATAAGAAATAATGAGGGAATCTTCTCCCCTCAAATCAAAGAGGCAGGCAGACGAAGATGTAACTTTCCTGCCTCACCTAAAAGAAGAAAAATCTATGTATTAGACAAACATGTAGTAATAATACTGCTGATATTTATTGTGATAGCTGGTTGTTCATTTAACTTTTTGGCTATTCTGGAAATATGCAGTGACTTAAAGTTATAGTTTCCACATTACTAATGATGAAGTGAATGTACACAGGGAATTGGAAAGGCATTTTGTAGAATTCTTATTGAGCAAATGAGAAACTTGGGGGAAAAAAGGAAAGAAAAATATAGGGATGTGGTTTTCAAGCTTGCTTCATCTAAGGATGTATTTATGTTAATTTGAAGGTTTATGGATCACCACATTCACCATCTATGTGAGATTCCAGAATGTAATTGATTTCTAGTGATAAAGTTGATTGGGTATGTGGCATCGAGAAAATTTTAGTTCTGTGTAACTTCAAAAACTTGATTTTTAAAGTCACCAGATTGGTAATTCATTTGTTTTTATTTCAAAGTTCAAATTTAAGAACATGATAATTGTTTATGATATTGTTACTGGTAAAAAGTTGTATTATCTATGCTGTATAAGAAGCAGTTTTCTTAAAGTCTTGGAGTATAGTAATTTGGGAAATCATAAGCTTCCAAGTCTGTCTTTGTTTAAAAGGAAGTTTCAGTTAAGACTGTTTAAAACTTGTAAGATTGTTAACTAAGTTATTTTGGCTACTGTTTTAATGTTAAAATCTAAAATTGTCAATTGATTACTGTATGTGGAAAGGAGGAGATTGGATGAAAACTTTATTCTGACTAGTTCTGCCCATTCAGAACAGTCCTCCTGCATGTATGAGAATTGGCTAAGCAGGGGCATCATTATTAGCCCTTCCCCCAGTCTCTCCTCCTTAGAATTCATATAAATTTTCCTTATGTTGTAAAACTGCCAAATTCCAAAAAAAACTATCTCTATTAGGCAAGGTCTTTCAGCCTGTGAAAGGAACTTATTTAAGTGTAGTTTTAAATGAACCTAACTTGATAAGGAGTTGCAAAGATTAGAAGGATTTCTATCAATTGGCATTTAGATTTCAGAAGGAAAGATGGTAAATGGAATTCTTTACATTTGTGAGACCTGATAAATCTTCGTTGCTTAGTGCAGCTCCATGAAAATAAAAATAACTAGCTCTAAGCTGTGATCGGTGAAGCTTGTTGTTTAAGGTAAAAGTCACTTGGGACCAGAACTAAATTTTATTTTGAGTTTGAATTTCGGTATAGTTGCATTAAATCAGTATCTCAGAGAAAATGCCACAAGCTACTCAGAGGGAATGTGATCCTGTACTGCTGATAGGTGGAAGTCTACATTCGGTAAAGGCTGAAGGGACAATCTTAGCCGCTGTCTGGGATGGGATCCCTCCTGGCTCAGTTTACCCATGGGATTCCTTTGAAAAGGAATGTTTCCCACCTATTCCTGAGTCTAGCTATAAGATGGAACAGATACTGCATGGTTGGATATCTGTGACTTACCTGAATTTAAACAGAGTCAAGGATGTTTTATCCTGTCATATTTGGAATGTCACATGTCCCTGCTTTCTCCTTCTATAGCAAGTTTCTATGATCAGAGCAAGTAGTCAGTAACAGATATGGGTTCTTTCCTGTAAGCTTACTGGAAAATCTAATATTATTTTTCATTTTGGAATTGGAACATGTGCAGAAAGTATGCAAATTGCTTATCCTGTCATATTTGGAATGTCACATGTCCCTGCTTTCTCCTTCTATAGCAAGTTTCTATGATCAGAGCAAGTAGTCAGTAACAGATATGGGTTCTTTCCTGTAAGCTTACTGGAAAATCTAATATTATTTTTCATTTTGGAATTGGAACATGTGCAGAAAGTATGCAAATTGCTTAAGATCATTTTAAAAGTTTTCAACTAACTTTCTTCATAAAAGTTTAGTGATCAATTATAAATCTTGAAACTGTTTTAAAAGAAGGGAAAATACTTTCAGAAGAAATTTTCAAATCCCTAATGTAATTTTAAGAGGCCTATTAAAACTTTCATTTGCAAGATAAATTTATTGCTAAACTAATGTAATGAGTTGTGAATCAGAAGAGATCTTGCTGTTTTGATCTGAATTTGCAGTTATTCCATTGTCTAAGCAAAAGTTAACATTTGTAACTGAATGTACAGGTACAAGATTCACTTTCTGAAGTGTCTCTTTCTTCCAGAGTGAATGTAATCAGAGGATAAACAAGCTTTGTGAAACAAGGATGTGTGTCTACCATTTAGCTGTGAGGTTCAAGTCAGAAGCCTCTTTTGTTAAAGGCAGTACAGTTATGTTAGTAAAAGAATAAAGACTTATGAGGTATCTTGTCTATGTAGTATGTAGAAATAGGAAGGGAAGTGAAATAGGCTGAGTAATGGCTTATGCTAGCCCATCCTCACCCCACTTCTGGTCAAATTTCTCTTACTTATTTTTGGCTCTTGCCTGCTTAACCTCCTTGCTAGGTTTATCTCTTCTAGGCTCAGTGCTTTCCATCTGTAGATGACTGCTCAGACTGAGTACCAACTGTTGCCCGAAGCTGCTACTCATCACCCCTTGGATCTAGCATCGGCCAGATTCTGGACATTGGCCATGGACCCCACCCCTTGAATGATGGAACCCTGTGAGGCAGGGACAGCTCTATGCCCCTTCCCAGCAAGAAGCAGTTCGGAAAGCTGAGACCATTGCCCCTTGTCCCCAAACGATTTTGGGTGCCATCTGTTTAAGGGGGAAATGATGGGGTCCTTGGGATGTATATGTCTATAGTATCAATCTGTAACATCAGTTTGTAAATGGGGTACTTTAGGATCTATGTCTGTAAAATCAATTTGTAAAACCAGTCTGTACAGTCACATTTCCACCCCCCACCCCAACCTCAGGGCATTGACTCTGCCCCTTCCCCCTGCCAGCACTCTGCCCAGCAACAACTCATGAACTGTTTCTCTCTGCTTGAAACAATAAGGTACTTATGAATCCTTCACAAAACTATCTATAAACATTTTTAGCTTAGACAAGTGTTTCGCTTGCCATTAAGCAACTCAGTGAATGGATCTCCAGGCCCTGGGATGCCCAGCTAAGTGAAGAATTGGCCAATTTTACCTTTGCTATCATGCGCCTTAATGAAACACGCTATACCCCTGTTCTCTCCAGTTCCTTTTCTAATGATATCTTCCATGAATTCACTTTATGGTTTTCCCTCCCTCGCCTCACCCTAGGACTCTTGGGCATTTAGGGCCCTAAGCTGTAAGCTTGTGCGTACCTGCCAAGACACCTTGTTGGCGGTAAAGGCCCTTTCCGCTTCTATTAAAAAGGAAGGGGGATATGTGGGAGAGCCAACGTGGATTTACCTCAGTGCCCTTGAGAGGTCCCTGGACCTGTGACGGCACTGCCTCCGGGCTTAGGCGATGATGGCAAGGCCTCTCGCCCCCATTAACCCTCTAGGCACTTGAGGGACTGCTAGGCCCCCAGCTGACCACGCCTTGTTCTAAGGAGTGAGGTACATCCGGGTCCACAAGGAATATCCTTGCTCCAGGTAGAAATCTCGAGATAAGAGTCCCAGGGTTAAGGTGTGTTTGACCTTAAAAGGCAAAAGGTGTTGTAATTGGCCAAGAGCCAAAATGGAAAGTGCTTGCGTAGGATAGGCTATATATGTAGAAGAGCAGGAAATAAAGTTGGAGTTGCCCCCTGAGTTACTGTGTAAGTGTGCTTTGTTCTGCTCGGCCGTGCCACATGGCGTCCAGAAGGCCCCAGGAAAGGATCCGACGACAATGAAGCCTGGATTGGAGCCCATCATAGTTCTTCCAGGTTTGCCTCTTTTTTGTCCTCTAATTATAAATAATTTCCATTATTCCCTCCTCATTGAAACCCATTCTCTATAAATGAGGCAGTAGACTATAAGCCCCTTTGAGGGTAGGGACTGGGTCAACTTTTTATCTTTCCTTAACATCTGAGAGGCAGTGTGGAATGGTGGAGATAAAGCAGGCCTGGGATACAATACTGGCTGTAGGACCCTGGACAAGTTACTAAGCCCTTCAGCGCTCTGAACCCACTCTCTAAGGCTCTAGACAGATGAAGAACAGCTGCTGATTTGCAACAATAGAAGGACTTTTCTTCCTGGCAGGTCCTTCAGTACCTGGCATATGGTAGGTGCTTAAATAGATATTTATTGAATTGGAGTTGTTTGACTTTCTGTCTTGGAAGAATTTGAGAATGGACTAGAAAACAAAAGCCATCTTCCCACACTGGAGGTTGGTTCAGCTTCCTGCCCCCAAACATCCAATCGCCTTTGCCATCGATTCTATGGGCAAGAGTAGGATTTGCTTTAGTCCTAGTTCATGCAGTCTTGCCAGCTTGCCAGATTAGAGTATGAGGCAAAGCACACAGGCTTGTCAGGATGGACAATCGTTTAATCTGGCTGGACCTCAGAGTGCTTGAAGGGGAGTAGTGGGAGATAAAGCTCAGCAAGAGCATGCATTTTAATCCAATGAATATTGTTTCTCCACCTACTATTGACTACTATAGACAGGGCTATGTAAAATGAGAGCATACCTCTCTTCATGAAACAGCTCAATAGGACAACTGATTACTGAAATCCATGGCTGAACATGGTGAGTACATAAAGGAAGTTTGAGTGGGATGCAATTCAATGTCTATGATGGAAAATTATGATTTCCAATGGGGCTTCTCAAGAAAGGGTTCATGAAGACAAAAGTTTTTCAGTTGGATCTTTAGGATAGGTCAGATTTCCAAGAGTAAGGATGGGTGGGAGGACATTTGGGGCAATGGTGAATGACCTAAATAAGGTCTCAGCTATGGGAAAGGTGACCTAAGTATGAAGGTTCAGTTTGACTGTAGAGCAGGTTTGAGGGGAAAGTGAGTAAGTTCAATTGAAGGAGGTAGGAAAAGATAGAGGAGGCAGCCAAAGGAGGTAGAAAAAAAGCAGTAGGAGAGCTAGGATAATCATCAGAGGAATCATCTATGAAGCCTAAGAAAGAGAAGCAACTAGATGGTATAGTGGATAGACTACTAGACTGAGTCAGGGAGATCTGAATTCAGATCTTGCCTCAAACACTTACTAGCTTTGGGCCCCCGGAAATAAACTCAACCTCTGTTAGACTCATTTTTTTCATCTGTAAAATGGGGATAATAATAGAATCTATCTCTTAGGGTTATGGTGAGGATGAAATGAGAGTATAAGTATACTTAAAGTGCCAACTCTTGTAGTTATCATGCAGAAAGGGGGAGTCATTGATGCTATTTGATGATGCTGACAAGTTGGTCAGGATGAGGACTGATAAAAGGTCATTGACTTGGCCCTTGGGTTGCTGAGAGAGTGGTAAGTAAGAACATGGATACATCATGTAGAGCTGACTTTTTCAACATGTTTGGTGGTGAAAAGGAGAAGAGAGATGGGATGGAAATCAGACTGTGAATGACCTTGATTGTCAAACTGAAGAGTGGAGACAATAGTAATTGTAACCTGGGTCATAGGCTTTTGTTCTGGATATCACAGGTCATTGACAAAGTCCCAAAGTCAGAAAGATCTGAGGTCAAATACTACTTCTGATGCCTCCTAGCTATGTGACCTTGGGCATGTCACCTCACAAGAGACTGTATCCCCACTTGCATAATTGGGATGAAATTCATAGCAGCTCCTTCCAAGGGTAGCTGGGAAGCTCAAATATAGGCAAAGCACTTTGTAGACATGTACCCCCATGGAAATGGGAGTTTTCCTTGGTCTGCATCTTTTGTATTATATTGTGATTTATTTTGTGTCTAGTTATATGTGTTTGCATTATCTATCCTGATAGAATATAAGGTTCTTGATTTTCCCTCATTAGACTGTGAGCTCCTTGAGAGCAGGGACTGTCTTTTGCCTCTTTTTGTATCCCCAGCATTTAGCATAGATCCTGGCATGTAGCAGGTGTTTAATGTTTATTGATTGATTCTTGAGGGCAGGAACTGTCTTACTTTTATATTTGTATATACAGAGCAGGTGATTAATAAATGCTTCTTTAGCAACAAGGCAGTCCATAGGGGGTAACCAGATTGGCAAAGGGCCTTCCATATATGATATATAACACTGTATCAAAGGCACTGGAGAAGAGAAGGCTAGGGGTGGGGGGAGTGCCAGCTGTGGCCTTCAGGTAGGAGAAGGGTTGTCAAAGGCTTGCCCCTATACATTGTCCTTGATGTCTTGCCTAACCTGGCATGCCTAGTCCCACATCAACACTCTCATGACCCAGTTTACAGGGCTTCTTGTCTTGTGCCTCAGTATATGCCTGCCCCATTTTCAGGCTCTCCTGGTGGTTCTGACCCATCACATAACAACTATCTCATTCATCTTATCAGAGCTGCCAGAAGCAAGACTTCAGGAACTCATGGACATGGAAGGAAAGGCAGTACTTCAGGTTACAATGGGCCAAGTCAGTTGCAATGGCAGTGCCAGACCTTTTCCCCTCTCTTTTATTTTTATTTTTTTTTAAGCAATTGGGGTTAAGTAACTTGCTCAAGGTTACACGGCTAGTCATTATTTATGCGTGGGTGCTCATTTTCTGAGGCCGGATTTGATCTCGGGTCATCCCAACTCCGAGGCCGGCGCTCTTACTCACTGTGCCACCTAGCCGCCCCTCCCCTCTCTTTTAGAGTCAGAATTATCAGTCATGATAATTCCACAGTGCTCAGCTGCTTCTTTCTTTCTTTCTTTCTTTCTTTCTTTCTTTCTTTCTTTCTTTCTTTCTTTCTTTCTTTCTTTCTTCTTCCTTCTTTTCTTAGTGCGGCCAGAGCAGTTGGTGGGTTAGCAAGAGGTGAGAATAACGAGATGGGGGTGTAATCAATAGTCTGTTTATTATAGGACCATTTCATACAGAGCCAAAGATACAAGGGGCTCACAGAGTTTATTTGCCCCCCAACAGAAGGTTCTATGTGACCCAAAAGAATGTAGACACCTCAAAAGAATACAGACAATGTACAAGGACCCTCCCTTGATCTTGTTTACTATTTACCCTTGCTTAAGGTTAGTTATTTATTAGGGTAATATCATAGGACTGTATCAGGAGGCATAACAAAAAAAGATTACACACCCTCTTGCTTATCTGCCCTGTAACCTTGCAGGTAATTTTATAGGGCAGGGGAATATTCCTTTAGTGGGGCCAAGGGACCCCAAAGGTTCTCTATATCCAAACAAGGTTATACGTCCTCCTGCTTATCTGCCCTGTAACCTTTCAGGTAATAATATAGGAGAGGGCAACATTTCATTAGCAGAGCTGGGGAACTCCTGAAAGTTCTCTACACTTCCTGTCTCCCTTCCTCTCCTTCCCTCCCTCCCTCCCTTCCTTCCTTCCTTTCCATTTACATTGTTCTAGTCACTGTGTGTGTTTTTTTGGTTCTGCTTACTTCCCTTTGCATCATTTCATATAAATCTCCCCATGCCTCAGAGTCATTGTTTTTTTATGGTACTAATATATTATATTCATGGACCACAATTTGCTTAACCTTTCCTCAATCAATGGCCATTTGTTTTTTTTTCTTTTGATCACCCTTTCCCTAACTTCCCCCCTCTATTATCTCTCCATCAGAAAAAAACAAAACCTGTGTAACAAATGTAATATTGTATGTGTGTGTGCCCAAATAAGATATGTATGGATGTTCAAATGACTTTTCTAAATAAGGCATTGATAGATATTGCTAGAATTTTACCACCTTTCTTCAAGGAATAACTGAGATTCCTACCTTGAGGGGAGTGGGGAAAGGACTGTGGTTAGGAACTATTGGTCTCCAGGCTCTGAGATGGGGTACTGAACTACAGTTATATCTATTTGCCAGTCAGTCAACATTTACAGAGCCCCTACTATGTGATAGGCACTGTGCTAAGTTCTGGGGAAACAAATAGGAAAAAGAAAGACTGTTTCTACCCTCATTTAGCTTATAATCTAGTGGGAGAAGAAAATACACAGAAGGAAGCTGAAAAGGGGGGAGGGTACTTGATGCAGAGGACTGATGGAAAGGTCCAAAACTGGCCTGGGCAGCCTCCTTAAATGGAGGTTTGGGGAGAAGCTTGTCACTCTGATCATTAATCAGAGAGAGCAGAGGGTACTGATACCACCCCAAATATTACTGATTTAGGGGCTTAAAGCAACTGGCTAGTCTTAAGTTGGGAGAGTTGTCTCAAGCTTTCACTGGCCAGTTTGGCCTCTTCCCACCAAGCATCACAAAAAGTGAATAGTGAATAAACACACTTATTCAAGCAAGCAGCAAATAGGAAGTGAAGAAACTATACAGAATGGACTATATCAGTAAAAAATACCCAGGAATTAATGAATTTATTTGATGGGAGTGAGAACTCAGTTCAAACCAAGGGCCAGAGAACCCAGTCTTACCCAGGAGGAAATCAGGGACATGTTGAGAGCTGTCTTTCCCTACATGCTTATACCCTCCAAATGCTTCCTTCCTCTTTTCCCTGGAGTTGGAGTCAAAAAAGTCTGCAGCCAAACATATCTCTCCCTGAAGTTCCAGTACCAATTTGACCTCTCAAGTAGGCACACAGGCTAAAGGCCGATGTCATACAAATATGCATTTCTCTGTAATAGTTGCCAATCCACACGTTCCTGTATATTTTTTCCCTCAGTAATTTGTCTTTCCTAGCTCTATGTAGTTCATCCAGCACTGTACCTCTGTACCTAATAAGCTGCCTTCCAGAGTTTCCCATCATCTCCCCCTAGGCTACTTTGCCCAAATGTTTACTAATGGGGATGGGATTTGTGTTGGACTCCTAAAAGGAAAAGACCATGTCTTTGGGACCTGGGCCTCAAGTCTCTGGCATTCATCTGAGGCATCTGCCATTCCAGTATAATCCTTTTAACTGCCCTTTCATTGTGTCACATCCAGATTTTCCCACAGTCTTTCTGCATCTTACTCCCATTAAATTGCTCAGATTCTTAAAATCTGTCCTGCTTGTCAACCTAAGCATTGCAAACTTGCAGATTCTTAAAATCCTGCCTGCTTCTATTAGTGAAACAATAGACCTTGTCTCTGTCTGAAGGAAGGCTCAAGTCAATTCTTTTGAGGCAGACCCGTGCCTTTTGGGGTTCCCAGCCCCCCTAGATGGCAACAGTTATCACACTCATTCTGGCTATGAATGAATGCTTCCTACTTGCCATCATGATCTTGGATAGGTCTGAAGCCATTTCCAGCCCCTTCTGTTACTACTTGATAACTCCTACTTGAAGAATCCCCCAAAGGGGGACTGGCTAAGAACTTATAGTGCCAATGCAATATTTACAGCACCCACTATCACGATAAAGACCGTGACTGTAAGTATTACATGATGTTTGATTGCAAAATATACCAAATTCTTCAGATAGAGGATAGAACTGAAGCATTTATTTAGACACCAGAAAACCGAATCCCAAAACCAGTAAACCAATTCCATTATAATACCAAAGATATTCAGAAGCCATAATAATACTGAGAGCCACACCATCCTTCAGCCTTCCCACAAACCAATACAAGATCAATATTTACTCCCAAACCTCTCTATCTCCTTGCGTGAGCTCCTCTCTCCCCCACCATCTGGCTAACTTTGCTTCCTGTGGGCTGTGCTTCCCTTCAGCAAACTCCTCCCACCAGAGGCTTCATGTGACTACATTCAGTCTATCAGGGGGCAGAGTTTACTTTCAAAGTAGGGAGGTCTTCAAACTCCCCCCTAAGTCTATTAAGGGGCGGGAAGATCTTCAAATTCTATTCCCATTCCCATTACAGAAATGAGGTTCTAATCTCTAATCAATTCTGCCATATAGAACCACATATTTACACCAATAAAGAGAGAGCCTCATACCTATGGGCTTTGGGATGCATTACAGTGCTTGGTATGTAGCAGGCACTTAAATACTAGTTGACTCACTGCTTCAAAACCATGCCTCAGCTACTGTCGCATCTTGGAACTTCCCTCAGATCCTGGGCCATCCAACCATCCCTGTGGCCTTCTTCTTTTTTTTAATCAAATGCTCTATTAACTTCTAGTTACATCATTCATTTCTGCATGATTTTGAGTTACAAATTTTCTCCCAGTTTTTCCCCTACCAAACCACCCCAAAATATCGCCTCCTCCAGTCGGCTCTCTCCCATATGTTCTCCCATACCCCCTCTTACTTTCCAGTAGGGCATGGTGGATCTCTATGCTCCAGTTCCTGTATGTCCCATTTCCCAGTTACATGTAAAATAATATTAATAATAGTATATATATTAAACATTTGATTTTAAAACTTTGAATTCCAGATTCATTCCCTTCCTCCCTTGTCACCCACCCTTACTGGGAAGATAAGCAATTCAATATAGGTTGTACATGTGTAGTTATGCAAAACATTTCCATAGTGGATATATTGCAAAAGACTGACTATATTACCCTCCCTCCAATCCCACCTCCCACTTGTTCTATTCTCTAATTTGATCCTGTCCCTTTTCAAAAGTGGGTGCTTCCAACTTCCCACCCCACCAGCCTGCCTTCCCTTCCATCATCCCCTTTCATTTCTTTTCCCCCTACTCTCCTGTAGGGTGAAATACACTATTTATTGTGTATGTCATTCCCTCCCTAAGCCAAATTCAATGAGAATAAGGTTGACCCATTCCTTTTGCCTTCCTATTCTTCCTCTCCATTGTAACCATTTTCCTTTGCCTCTTCTATATGAGATAGTTTACCCCATTCTGTCTCTCCTCATCTCCTCTCATTATATTCCTCTCTAACTTCTTAATATCACCTTTTAAGTACCATCTCTTCCTATTAAATTGGTCCTGTGCCTTCTATGTATAACTGTACACATATATACACACATTCACATATGCATTCATACACTCATACACCCCCTTATATAGACATATATATGTATACACACATTTCTATTCCCTTTATTCCCATATTGAGAAAAATTTCACAAGTTAAAATTATTGTTTTTCCATGTAGGGATGTAAGTAGTTCAACTTTGATAAGTTCGTTATGATTTCTTTTCCCTGTTTACCTTCTCATGCTTCTCTTGCTTCTTGTGTCTGAATGTCAAATTTTCTATTCAACTCTGGTTTTTCCATCAAGGATGCTTGAAAGTCCTCTATTCCACTGAATGACCATAGTTTCCCCTGAAACATGATACTCAGTTTTGCTGGGTAGGTGATTCTTGGTTTTAATCCCAGCTCCTTTAACCTATGGAATGTCATATTCCAATCTCTCAGTGTAGAAGCTGCCAGATCCTGTGTTATCCTGATTGTGTTTCAACAATATTCAAACTGTTTCTTCCTGGCTTCTTGTAATATTTTCTCCTTGATCTGGGAATTCCAGAACTTGGCTATAATATTCCTAGGAGTTTTCTTTATGAGATCTTTTTCAGGAGGTGATCTATGGATTCTTTCAACCTCTATTTTGTCCTCTGGTTCTAAAACATCAGGGCAATTTTCCTTGAGAATTTCTTGAAGGATGATTTCTAGGTTGTTTATTTGATCATGGCTTTCAGGTAGTCCAATAATTTTTAAATTGTCTCTCCTGGATCTATTTTCCAGGTCAGTGGTTTTTCCAATGAGATATTTCACATTGCCTTCTATTTTTTCATTTGTTTGGATCTGTTTAATAGTATCTTGATTTCTTATAAAATCACTAGCTTCCATTTGCTCCAATATAATTCTGAAGGAATGATTCTCTTCAGTGAGCTTTTGAGATTCTTTTTCCATCTGGCAAATTAGGCTTTTAAAGGCATTCTTCTCCTCATTGGCTTTTTGAGCCTCTTTTGCCATTTGAGTTAGTCTATTTTTAAGGTGTTATTTTCTTCAGTCAGGTTGTTGACTCTCATTTCACAAATTTCTTGCATCATTCTCACTTATCTTCCTAATTTTACCTCCACTTCTGTAATGGAAATGCAAATGTAAAGATCTTCCCTGCCCCTAGGTCCTTTGACAGGCTTAAGAGACTCTGAGAACCTTCCTTGATTTGAAAATATACTCTGCCTCCTAATAGGCTGAATGTGGTCACATGGAACCTGTGGCAGGAGGCTTGGTTTTCAGAAATGCCTACACCTTGATGCTGTGTGATTGGGCCGTGGGTCAAGAGGGTGGTCACATTCTCTGACCCAGGAGAAGGCTATATAATCCCTGATGTCAGGCTTTGCTTTGAGGCTCACTTTGAGAAGTGTTGTGTGATTTGACCATATGAGATTCTGGGCAGCCGTTGCGAGCCCCTTGGCTTTGAAAACCCAGATGTTGATGCTTCCCACTCTGGTAACTGTGACTTGGTATTGATGTAATGGTTGGGCCTGTCTGCTTGATTTGTTTGTTTCTCTTTCTTGTAAGTTCTGTCTGTATACTTTGAAGTTCGGGGTGCTGACCTTTTTCCCCTGAACTAGGTAAAGGACATATGTTTGATTGATTAAAGTAAGCTTGTTAACCCATTTTGAATTCCTTTCCTTTAGAAAAGCAGATCTAAGAACCTGTGTTGGTAGCCACCCTGAGGATGTTGGGGTGCTTACTGCTACAACTTCTCTTATTTGGTTTTCAAAATCCTTCTTATGGTCCTCTATGGCCTGTAACCAACTTTTATTTTTCTTGGAAGCTTTTGGTGCAGGTGTTCTGACTTTTCTGTCTTCTTTCTGTTCCATGCTTTGATTCTTTTTGTCCCCAAAATAGGAGTGTAGGGTTGGGTTGCTCTGTTTACTTTGCTTCCCTCGTTTGCTCATGCTGCCACTCAATTCCTTGACTTTTGAGTTTTTGCCACAGTAGAACTCTGCTACCAGACAGGGGAGCTTTGTCCCAAATGCTGGGGTTTTTCTTAGCTGCCAAAGATATTAGTTTGGTGCCCTCTCTGAAACCTCCACACACTCTGGCAAGCTGGTCACACGCCCCAGGACCTTCATCCTAAATTGCAATCCAGATCCAAGCAGAGTAAAGCAAGAGTGATTATCCCTCAGACTGGTCACTTGGTCCCCCTACAAACTGCAGACCAGGAGCTGAAGCTGCCATGTGGCGGCAGTGGCTGCATGGCCGAGGCTCCTCAGGGGCTTCTCTCCTGGCGACAGAGGCTGACACCATACTCCCAACTACTGGATCCCAAAGTCCACACTGCACTGACCTCTCAGTGTGTCCTTAGCATCTATGTGTTGATAATTTTGGAAACCACCACAGCTGCTGGTGACCTGAAGTCCCTCCAGCTGGGGGCAGGTCAGGCCCACCCTGGGGCAAAACCTCAGGCTCCCATGGGTTCAGGGTCTGCTCCCAGAGTGCTGTGCTGGCCACTTGCTCGTGTTCCACCAGGCTGTCCTCAGCTGGAGGTTAGCTTTTCTGTGTCATTTTGTGGGTTCTGTAGCTCCAAAGTTTGTTCAGAGTCACCTTTTACATGAATTGGAGGAGGTGGAAGAAGGAGCTATGTGGAAGTCCTGTTTCTACTCTGCCATCTTGACTCTGCCCCTCCTTCTTACCCTAGATTCTCCCTCCACCAGGCCAATCTTCCTCTTCCATTGGTAAGTACCTGCTGGATGTGGATGGACTCAGGTCAGCTAGCCTCTATTCCCCTCCCAGCTCTGCTCCTAACTTTCTGTCAGTCAATAAATATTTATTAAGAGCCTAATGTGTGCCAAGTGCTAAGTGCTGGGGATACAAATAAGAAAAAGACAGTCACTGCTCTCAAAGGAGTTTGCAGTCTAGTGGAGGAAAACAACACAAAAAAAGGAAGCAGACAAATGGGGATGGGGAAAAGGGAAGGAAGGCACTTGGCCAATATGGTGGAGTCCAATCTAGGGAATGCCATTGATGGAAAATGAAGAGTTGATTGGTCTGTGAGCCCTCTTTAAATAAATGGAGGCTTTGGGAGGAGTCCTTTGTTCTATCTTCTAGCCCTCCAATTAGAGGGATAGAAGGTACTGAAGGAGTATGAGATCTAAAGTTGGTGCATTCTCAAAGGATGATGAATTTTCTGGTGAAGATATTTCCTGGGAGTATGATGATGGTGGAGTTCAAATTGATGTTTTGGATTTCTTCCTTTGAAAGCTGTCTATATCCTTTGGCCATTCATCTGATGGTGAATGGCTCTTAATATTACAAATTCAAATCAGTTACTTACACATCTTAGAAATGAGACATCTATGAGAGAAACTTGTTACAATGATTTACTTTTTTCTCAATTTACATTTTTCTCTTCTAATTTTAACTCTGTTGTATTTGTTTGTACAAACAGTTAATTTTATATAAATATATTGTCCATTTTATTTTGTCTGAGCCTATCACTTGTTTAGTAATGAAATCTTTTGCTATCTATATATCTCTTTTTCTCTTTAAAAATTATTTTAGACTCAAATGTCCCAACACAAATACAGAATATAGAAAAGAAACAAAAACATCATAAACTTAAATATTGGAATTTAAATACAAAATTAGAAAGAAAAAAACATGTCTAGTGCATAGCAGAACATAGGAGAAGATTCCAAATATGTAACAATAAACTTTCATTTCAAGAAAACTTGTATTATAAATACTACAAGTTGTGTTGAGAACTGTCCATCTTTTCTTTGCTTCCTTGTATGTTTTCTTTTGTTCTCTGCTGTGTACTTTTTTATTTTCTTCTTTTTTACCTTCCCCCTGAGGGTTACAATAAAGTTGATATATGTTTTTCTATAGTTATAAATATATACATACTTATATAGAATATGCTTTCCAAAACATATTCTACTCCTGATCTTTGTTTTTATGTTTGTGCATATCTCTTATTTTTTATCCCTCCTGCCTCCTCTACCCACTACCTTGCTCTCCATATATCTTAAAGATAATTTCTTGCCCCTCTAATTTGTTTATTTTGTGACCTTTTATATCTAGGTCATGTATTCATCTTGGTGCGGTGTGAGGTGCTGGTCTAACCATAATTTCTGCCAGTGTGCTGTCCAATATAGGGTAGCTAGGTGTCATTACAGTGGATAGAGCCCTGGGCTTGGAATCAGGAAGACTTCTATTCCTGAGTTCAAATTTAGCTTCAGACAGAACCCTATTTGCCTCAGTTTTCTTATCTGTAAAAGGAGCTGGAGAAGGCAATAGTAACCCATTCCAGTATCTTTGTCAAGAAGACCCCAAGTGGGGTCACAAAGAGTTGGACACGACTGAAATGACCCAACAACAACAACAAAGCTGCCCAGTTTTCCCAAGAACTAACTCTGTCTCTCTGTACTTAGCACTCCTCTCAGAAGGAGGGCACTTAGGTCAACCATCTCTTCATTTTCCACTCCACTGTAGTTCAATATCATGACCCCAAGTGCTGATTGTCTTCCACCTTTTTTTTCAGCTTCTTTCTTCATATTATCTTTATTAGATTGTAAACTCCTTAATGCTAGGGCTTTTCATTTTCATTTTTTTTAATTTCCAGTGCTCTGCACAGTGCCCGGCACATAGTAGGTCCTTAGTAATATTTACTGATTCACTGATTTAGCACAGTGTTTAAAAATGCTTGTTGACTTGATTTGACTTTGTCTTTTGGCTAGTTTTGCACTTTGGCAATTCTCTCCTCTCACCCCACCCCCAATTTCTTTTGAGAATGCTGTTTATTCTATTTGCATTTTGTTTTCACCTTACCTAATTCCATGGAGTAGCTCATTGGTATATTCATTAGAGTTAAATTTAATGCTACTGTATGGGAAGTGGACTGGAACACTTCTATTGTAGGCTAAACCTAAATCTGGCTTAGTCTATCAGGTTCAAGTGTTGTTTGTTGTTTTTTTTTCTTGTTTGTTTGCAACAGAGCCCCACGAACCATTAAGAGCCAAATTAAAACTTCTTTAAAAATTGAAATTTAAAAACATATAAGAGAATTTAAACACATATAAGACATAATTCTCTTTCCACAATCAGGAACTGAAGCAGGCACCCAGTAGGCACTTTGAGCTCAGGAAGACATTTTTGACAAATTTCAATGACCTCAAGCCAATCCTTTAATAATTCAAGCACCATGTGGGGCTGAGTCTAAGGGTAGGCTGGAGAATAGGCTGTGGCCACCTGGACTGCCATTGAAATTGGTTTTTATTAAGGTTCTTTTTACAGAAAACTAAAGGAGTTCTGCTGTGCCTTTGGATGGGGTTGCAGCAACTCCTTACTCCATGGGATTGGGTCAGAGACTATTGGTCTCTGGGTGTCATGGGGAAAGAGACTCTTGGGGAGGAAATTCCCCCTGGAAGTTATCAAAGGACTTTAGAGAGACTCCATTCCCTTTTTTGAATGCATCTCTTTGAGATTCTGCCAGCTCACCCTTGGAGATGGTGGTAAGTGGATTTCTTGGTCTTTCCACAGACACATGACAATGAGAATAAATTCTTCCCTTGATGAACATGAGACTGGACATCAAGTCTTTTGTTGCCTCTTCTGCTTCATGTTGAACACGTCAAGCAGCAGCTAGGGGGCGCCATAGTGGAGAGATCGCTAGCCTGGAGACAGGAAGACCTGAGTTCTAATATGGCTTCACACACTCACTAGCTGTGTGATCTTGGGCAAGTCAGTTCATCTCTGTCTTTATCTGTAAAATGGGGATAATAGCATCTAACTCACAGGGTTGTAGTGAGAACTAAATGAGATTATAATTGGTTAATTAATTAAACAAATGCTTTATTAACTTCTGGTTTACATCATTCATTTCCACCAAATTTTGAGTTACAATTTTCCCCCATTTTTTCCCTACCCACCACCCCAGAATAGCAGTCCCACTAGATATCCCCTCATCCAATCTGCTCTCTCCCATATCTTCTCCCATACCCCCTTCAACTTTGCCATTAAGGCAAGGTGAATCTCTGAGCCCCAATGCCTGGACATCTTATGAAACATTTAATTTTAAAACTTCGATTTTCAGATCCATTCCCTTCCACCCTTGTCACCCACTCCCTCTGAGAAGATAAGCAATTAAGTAAGTGTTGTACATGTATAGCTATGCAAAACATTACCATAGTAGATATATTGTAAAAGACTGCTTATATTTCCCTCCCACACATCTCACCTCCCACCTGGTCCATTCCCTACTTTGATCTTGTCCCTCTTTGATAGTGGGTACTTCCAACATCCCCTCCCCCCAGAATGCCCTCCCCTCCATCATCCCCCCTCTCATCCCCCTTTCCCCTACTCAAATTATCCAGGGTAAGATATCCCATTTAGTATGTATGTGATTCTCTCCTTGAGCCAACTTCAATGAGAATATGCTTTTGCCTTTTTGCCTTCCTGTTCTTCCCCTCACCTGCAACTACTTCCCCCTGCCTCTTCTACATGAGATAGTTTACCCTACCCTGTCTCTCCCCATCTCCTCTTGCCACTTTCCTCTCTCACCTCTTGACTTCACCCCTTAAGAATCATCCCTTCCCATCAAATTCAACCTGTGCCCTCTATCCATGTATATCTGTAAACATATGCCCATATACCCTTCTTCCATTATTTTCATACTGAGAAAGATTTCATTAGTCACAGTTATTATTTTTCCATATAGGAATGTAAATAGTTCAACTTTGATAAGTTCCTTTTGATTTCTTTTCCCTGATTACCTTCTCAGGCATCTCTTGCTTCTTGTGTCTGGATGTCAAATTTTCTATTCAACTCTGGTTTTTTCCTCAAGAATGCTTGAAAGTCCTCTTTTCCACTGAATGACCATATTTTCCCCTGAAACAAGATACTCAGTTTTGCTGGGTAGGTGACCCTTGGCTTCAATCCCAGCTCTTTTGCCCTCTGGAATATCATATTCCATGCCCTTCAATCCTTCAGTGTAGAAGCTGCCAGGTCCTATGCTATTCTGATTGTGTTTCCACAATATTCAAATTGTTTCTTCCTGGCTGCTTGGAGTATTTTCTCCTTGATCTGGGAGTTCTGGAACCTGGCTATAATATTCCTAGGAGTTTTCTTTTGGGGATCTTTTTCAGGAGGCGATTGGTGAATTCTTTCAACCTTATTTCCCCCTCTGGGTCTAACACATCAGGGCAATTTTCCTTGAGAATTTCTTGAAGGATGATTTCTAGGTTCTTTCTTTGATCATGACTTTCAGGTAGTCTAATAATATTTAAATTATCTCTCCTGGATCTATTTTCGAGGTCAGTGGTTTTTCCCATGAGATATTTCACATTGCCTTCTATTCTTTCAGTTGTTTGGATCTGTTTAACAGCATATTGATTTCTCATAAAGTCACTAGCTTCCATTTGCTCCAGTCTAACTCTTAAAGAATGAATCTCCTCAGTGAGCTTTTGAGATTCTTTTTCCATCTGGCAAATTCGGCTTTTTAAGGCATTCTTCTCCTCATTGCCTTTCTGGGCCTCTTTTGCCCTTTGAGTTAGTCTAATTTTTAAGGTGTTATTTTCCTCAGTCAGGCTATTGACTGTCATTTCATACTTTTCTTGCATTTTTCTCATTTCTCTTCCCAATTTTCCCCCCACTTCTCTTATCTGCTTCTTAAGGTCCTCTGTGGCCTGTAGCCAGCTTGTATTTTCATTTGGGGCTTTTGGTGCAGGAGTTCTGACCTCACAGTCCTCTTCCATGCTTTGATCCCCTTTGCCCCCAAAATAGGAGTCCAATGTTGAATTTTTCTGTTTATTTTGTTTCTTTTGCCTAGTGCCATATTGCCACTTAATTACTTGATTTTTGGGCTTGTTGCCACAGTAGGACTCTGCCACCAGACAGGAGAGCTTCCGTTCCAAGTGCTGGGGTTTTCTCAGCTGTTGGAGCTCTTAGTTGGTTGCCCTCTCTGAAGCCTCCACACTCTCTGGCAAGCTGGTCACACACCCCAGGACCTCCACCCCAGACTGCAATCTAAATCCAAGTAGGTTAAAGCAAGAGCGTTTAACCCCCAGAGTGGTCGCTTGGTCCCCCTACAGTCTGCAGACCAGGAGCTGAAGCTGCAACGTGGTGCTGGCTGCCCCAAGGCATCTCAGCTGCTTCTCACCATGGGGGCAAAAGCCGACGCTCTCCCCAGTACGGGTCCTAAGTCCACAGGGCACCGACCTCTTACTTTGTCCTTAGCATCTATGTGTTGATAATTCTGGAAACTGCCACAGCTGCTAGTGTTCAGAAGTCCCTCTAGACAGCAGCTGGTCAGGCCCTCCCTGGGGCTAAAACCTCTGGCTCACTTGGGGATGGAGTAGGCTCCCAGAGTGCTGTGCTGGCTGTTCCCTGCCAGGCTACCAGGCTGTCCTCCGTGGGAGGTTAGCTTCTCTTTGTAGGTTCTGTAGCTCCAGAGTCCAATACCACCCCTCACTTTTTCTATTCTCTACTTTGATCCTGTCCCTTTTCAAAAGTGGGTTGAACTACTTATATTCATACATGGAAAAAATGATAATTTTAACTTATGAAACTTTTCTCAGTATGAGAATAGTTGAAGGGAATATAAATGTATATATAAATATATATATGTATATATACATATATATGTCTATATAGGAGGATATATTGGCGTATGAATGCATATGTGAGAATGTTTATATATGGAGAGACCACTAACTTGGAGACAGGAAGACCTGAGTTCCAATCTTGCTTCACACACTCACTAGCTGTGTTCACTTGGGCAAGTCAGTTCATCTCTGTCTTTATCTGTAAAATGGGGATAATAGTGTACAAGGAAAGACATACGTACTAAATGGGGTATCTCACCCTACAGGAGAGTAGAGAGGAAGAGGATGAGAGGGGGGATGATGGAAGGGAGGGCAGGCTGGGGGGGAGGGAAGCTGGAAGCACCCACATTTGAATAAGTTCCTTATGATTTCTTCTCCCTGTTTACCTTTTCATGCTTCTCTTACTTCTTGTATCTGAATGTCAAATTTTCTATTCAACTCTGGTTTTTTCATCAAGAATGCTTGAAAGTCCTCTATTCCATTGAATGACCATATTTTCCCCTGAAACATGATACTCAGTTTTGCTGGGTAGGTGATTCTTGGTTTTTTTTTTTTTTTTAAAGCAATTGGGGTTAAGTAACTTGCTCAAGGTTACACGGCTAGTCATTTTGATTTTATGCGTGGGTGTTCATTTTCAGAGGCCGGATCTGATCTCGGGTCATCCAAACTCCGAGGCCGGCGCTCTTACTCACTGCGCCACCTAGCCGCCTCTTTAGGGCAATTGGGGTTAAGTAACTTGCCCAAGGTTACACGGCTAGGTTTTTGTTTGTGCGGATTAAGTGTTGGAGGCCGGCTCCGAACTCAGGTCCTTCTGATTCCAGGGCCGACGCTCTATTCACTGCGCCACCTAGCCGCCCCGTGATTCTTGGTTTTAATCCCAGCTCCTTTGACCTCTGGAATATCATATTCCAAGACCTTCAATCCTTCAGTATAGAAGCTGCCAGATCCTGTGTTATCCTGATTATGTTTCCATAGTATTCAAATTGCCTCTTCCTGGCTGCTTCTAATATTTTCTCCTTGATCTGGGAATTCCAGAACCTGGCTATAATATTCCTAGGAGTTTTCTTTTGGGAATCTTTTTCGGGAGGTGATAGGTGGATTCTTTCAACGTCTATTTTGCCCTCTGGTTCTAAAACATCAGGGCAGTTTTCCTTGAGAATTTCTTGAAGGATGATTTCTAAGTTCTTTCTTTGATCATGGCTATCAGGTAGTCCACCAATTTTAAAATTATCTCTCCTGGATCTATTTTCCAGGTCAGTGGTTTTTCCAATGAGATATTTCACATTGCCTTCTATTTTTTCATTTGTTTGGATCTATTTAATAATATCTTGATTTCTCATAAAGTCACTAGCTTCCATTTGCTCCAATTTAATTCTGAAGGAATGATTCTCTTCAGGGAGCTTTTGAGATTCTTTTTCTATCTGGGAAATTTGGATGTTTAAGGCATTCTTCTCCTCATTGGCTTTTTGAGCCTCCTTTGCCATTTGAGTTAGTCTATTTTTGGGGGGGTTAACAAGCTTATTTTAATCAAACAAACATATATTACCTAGTTCAGGGGGAAAAGGTCAGCACCCTGAACTTCAGAGTATACAGACAGATCAAGCAGACAGGCTTTCAAACTGTCCTACCATTATATCAATACCAAATCACAGTTACCAGAGAGGGAAGCATCAACATCTGGGTGTTCAAAGCCAGGGGGCTCTCAACAATGGCTTCCCCGAGTCTCATCTGGTCAAATCACACAACACTTTTCAAAGTGAGGCCCAAAGTAAAGCCTCACATCAGGAATTATATAGCCTTCTCCTGGCTCAGAGAATGTAACCATCCTCTTGACCCACTGCCCAATCACACAGCATCAAGGTGTGGTCATTCCTGAAAACCAAGCCTCCTGCCACAGGCTCCATGTGACCACATTCAGCCTATTAGAAGGCAGAGTATATTTTCAAATTAAAGAAGGTTCTCAGAGTTACTTAAGCCAATCAAAGGGCCTAGGGGCAGGCAAGATCTTCAAATCTGCATTTCCATTACATTCGGCCCCAAGATCTTTCATGCCCATAGCATACACAATTTACATTTGAATTAGCACTAACCATCTCTTAGGTCACATTTTCCAGGTACATAAGAAAATAACAATAAAATCTCAAAGCACAATAATCCAAGTCTTCCACTCATGGGGCAACTGTTAACTCAGTCACTTATTAGTAAAATAAAAAAATAGTCACTCTTAAGTTAACTCAATCAGTCACATCAGTAATTTCAAAGTACATGGTCAAAGTCTTCCACTCATGGGGCATAGTCTTGATTAACTCAATTAGTCTCTTATTGGTAACAATATCTCAAAGTATTCAAAGTACAAACAGTCACTTATTCTGTAAGTCTTACTAAGTATGCCCATAGCATAGACAATTTACATTTCAATTAGCACTAACCATTTCTTAGGTCATATTTTCAAGGTACATCTAAAGTGAACAAAGTGGCCACTGGGCCTTAAACACAAAATACAAAGCATTATCATATCAATTTAAAACAAGAGTCCAAATAAAGTTCTCTTGGGAGGAGTGGGGTGTCCTTCCCATAACACTGCTCCAGCCCCTGCTTCCAAGTCCAGTGGGGGAGCTGGGAAACAAAACCAATGTGGGGTTCTTGGGGGTCCATGGTACTTCATCCCACCCACCATAGTCACAAGTCCATCCTCCCCCTGGGTCCCAAACTGTGGGATGCAGCAAAGAAACACATTCAGTGCCCCTGCTTTGCCTCACAGTCCTTATCATGCCCTGTGGCTGAATTCCAAACTCCTGGGTTCCTTCTCCTCCAGCAGAAGGCAGCAGCTCCTGGCTTCTCCACAAGTCCCTATGTAGGCAGCTCACCATTCCTGCTCTTAGCTCAGTGAAGTCTGTATGCAGGCTATTCTTCTCTCCTGCTCCATGGCTCCACAGAATCACAGCTACAACAACTGGGAAACAGACAATAATCCCAGCCCCCATACTTTCCTTTTACTCAGCAGATCCCATCCCTCGTTGCCATTTTGTAGCAGCAAGCACCCCAACATCCCCAGGGTGGCTGGCAACACAGGTTCTTAGATCTGCTTTTCAAAAGGAAAGCAACTCAAAATGGGTTAACAAGCTTACTTTACTCAAACAAACATATATTACCTAGTTCAGGGGGAAAAGGTCAGCACCCCGAACTTCAGAGTATACAGACAGATCAAGCAGACAGGTTTCCAAACTGTCCAACCATTATCAATACCAAAATCACAGTTACCAGAGAGGGAAGCAACAATATCTGGGTTTTCAAAGCCGGGGGGCTCTCAATGGCTGTCCAGAGTCTCATCTGGTCAAATCACACAACACTTTTCAAAGTGAGCCCCTGTTAGTCTATTTTTCAGGTGTTATTTTCCTCAGTCAGGTTTTTTACTCTTATTTCATAATTTTCTTGCATGGTTCTCATTTCTCTTCCCAATTTTTCCTCCACTTCTCTTATTTTGTTTTCAAAATCCTTCTTAAGGTCCTCTATGGCCTGTAAGCAGCTTATTTTTTTTTCTTGGAAGCTTTTGTTACAGGAGTTCTGACTTCATTGTCTTCCTCCTGTTCCATGCTTTGATCCTTTTTGTCCCCAAAATAGGAGTGTAAAGTTGGATTGCTTTGCTTGCTTTGCTTCCTTTGCTTGCTCATGTTGCCCCTCAATTACTTGACTTTTTAATTTTTTGCCACAGTAGGACTCTGCTACCAGAGAGGGGAGCTTTGTCCCAATTTCTGGGGTTTTCATAGCTGCTGGAGCTGTTAATTGGGTGGCCTCTCTGAACCTCCACATGCTCGGCAAACTGGTCACACACCCTAGGACCTCCACCCTAGACAGGAATCCAGACCCCATCAGGTTAAAGCAAGAGCTGGTCACTTGGTCATCCTGCACTATGCCAAGAGCTCTGAAGTAGCTATGGGGCAGCAGCTGCATGGCTGTGGTGCCTCAACTGCTTTTTCCCTCCAGGTCCCAAAGTCCACACTGCACTGACCTCTCGCTTTGTCTTTAGCATCTATGTGTTGATAATTCTGGAAACCACCACAGCTGCTGGTGATCTGAAGTCCCTCCAGTCAGAGGCTGGTTGTGGCCACCCTGGGGCTAAAACTTCTGGCTCATGTGGATCTGGGCTCAGCTCCCAGAGTGCTGTACTGACCACTTCCTGCCAGCCTGCTGGACTGTCTTCAGTGGGAAGTAAGCTTCTCTCTGTCATTTTGTGGGTTTTGTAGCCAGCTCTGTTCAGTCCCAGCCCTGCAGTGATAGGCCAGGAAATGGTCCTTGCAGTTGGTGGGTCAACTTGCCACCATGTTGATCTGGCCTTGACAAGGCTTCTGCAATGGCCCCCCTCGTCTTTCATTCCTCTTCTTTACTCAAAGTTCAGTGCCTAACTCTGTGTGTCTCAGTGTCTCTCTCTTCTCCCCAACTCTTGCCCTCATAATTGGAGATTCCAACATACATATCGACAGTTCCTCAACTACTTGAACTTCTCAGTTTCTCAATCTAGTCAATTTCCATGACATACTCCTCTATTTCATCTCATCTACACACAGAAATCATGCTCATGATCTTGCCATCACCTACAAATATTTCACTTCCACGTTCATAAATTCTTTTAACTTTTAATAATCTTTTATCATTCCATCTTTCCCTATATCTTACAATCTTTAGCACTTTTCTTTGTCTTCACCATGACCTCAAATCTCTCCACCCCTCATTTCTTTCTCAGGTTATCACTCCTACACTAACTGTATTCTTTTTCCTTACTTCATTTCCTTGGTGAATCAGTTCAACTAGAAACCATCCTCTAAAATTGACTCCCTTGGCACTCTGGGGGCTGAGCCAAGATGGTGGAGTAGAAACAGCACTTCCATAGTGCTCCAGCCCACACCACTTTAAAATTATATAAAATGGGACTCTTAACAACCTCTGGAGCTCCAGAACCCACAGAATGACACAGAGAAGCTAACCTCCCGCTGAGGACAGCCCAGCAGCCCAGCTGGAAGCAGCTAGCACAGCACTCTGAGAGCCAAGCCCAGGCTGCATGAGTTGTGGTTTTAGCCCCAGGGCAGCCAGATCAGCAGCCTGCTAGAGGGACACCAGAACACCAGCAGCTGTGGAGTTTCCAGAATTAATACATAGATGCCTAGGGCAAAGTGGGAGGTTAGTGCCCTATGGACTTTGGGACCAGTATTAGGGAGCACGTCAGCTTCTTCCCCTGGGGGCGAGAAGCAGCTAAGGAGCTGTGGCACAGCCACTATTTTGCAGCTTCAGTTGCAGCTTAAGCTCCTGGCCTGTGAACTGTAGGGGGATCCAGCAATCAGTCTGGGGGGGGGGGTAATCACTCTTGCTTTAACCTTCTTGGATCTGGATTGCAGTCTGGGGTGGAGGTCTTGGGGTGTGTATCCAGCTTGACAGAGTGTGTGGGGACTTAAGGGAGGGCACCCAACTAACACCTCCAGAAGTTGAGAAAACCCCAGCATTTGGGACAGAAGCTCCCCTGGATGGTGGCAGAGTCCTACTGTGGCAACAAGCCCCAAAGTCAAGTAACTAAGTAACAACATGCCTAGGCAAAGGAAACAAAATAAACAGAAAAATTCAACATCCTATTTTGGGGGCAAAGAGGATCAAAGCCTGGAACAGGTCAGAACTCCTGCACCAAAAGCTTTAAAAGAAAATATGAGCTGGTTATAGGCCATAGAGGACCTTAAAAAGAAGATAAGAGAAGTGAGGGAAAAATTGGGAAGAGAAATGAGTAAGATACAAGAAAAGTATGAAATGAGAGTCAACAGCCTGACTGAGGAAAATAACACCTTAAAAATAGACTAACTTAGGGCGTCTAGGTGGTGCAGTGAGTAGAGTGTCGGCCCTGGAGTCAGAAGGACTGAGTTCAGATCCGGCCTCAGACACTTAACGCACACACACAAAAAAACCTAGCTGTGTGACCTTGGGCAGGTTAATTAACCCCAATTGCCCCCCCAAAAGCAAAAAAAATAGACTAACTCAAATGGCAAAAGAAGTTCAAAAAGCCAACGAGGAGAAGAATGCCTTAAAAAGCCAAATTTGCCAGATGGAAAAAGAATCTCAAAAGCTCACTGAAGAGAATCATTCCTTCAGAATTATATTGGAGCAAATGGAAGCTAGTGACTTTATGCAAAATCAAGATATTATTAAATAGATCCAAACAAATGAAAAAAATAGAAGGCAATGTGAAATACCTCATTGGGAAAACCACTGATCTGGAAAATAGATCCAGGAGAGAGAATTTAAAAATTATTGGACTACCTGAAAGTCATGATCAAAGAAAGAACCTAGAAATCATCCTCCAAGAAATTCTCAAGGAAAACTGCCCTGATGTTTTAGAACCAGAAGGCAAAATAGAGGTTGAAAGAATCCACCAATCACCTCCTGAAAAAGATCCCAAAAAGAAAACTCCTAGGAATATTATAGCCAGGTTCTGGAATTCCCAGATCAAGGAGAAAATATTAGAAGCAGCCAGGAAGAAACAATTTCAATATTGTGGATACACAATCAGGATAGCACAGGATCTGGCAGCTTCTGCACTGAGGGATTGAAGGTCTTGGAATATGATATTCCAGAGGTCAAAGAGCTGGGATTAAAATAAAGAATCACCTACCCAGCAAAAATTAAAACAAAGAATCACCTACCCAGCAAAAATGAGTATCATGTTTCAAGGGAAAATATGGTCATTCACTGGAATAGAGGACTTTCAAGCATTCTTGATGCAAAAACCAGAGTTGAATAGAAAATTTGACATTCAGACATAGGAAGCAAGAGATGCTTGAGAAGGTAAACAGGGAAAAGAATCATAAGGAACTTATCAAAGTTGAACTATTTACATTCTTACATGGAAAAACGATAACTGTAACTGATGGAACCTTTCTCAGTACGAAAATAGTTGAATAAGTGTATATGGACATATGAATACATATGTTAATGTGTGTGTGTGTGTGTGTGTGTGTGTATATATATATATATATATATATATATATATATATATATGTACAGGTATACATAGATATAGGGCCCAGGTTGAATTTAATAGGAAGTAATGATACTTAAAAGGTGAAATTAAGAGGTGAGAGAGGAATATAACAAGAGGAGATGGGGAGAGACAGAATAGGGTAAACTATCTCATATAGAAGAGGCAAGGGAAAATGGTTACAAGGGAGGGGAAGAACAGGAAGGCAAAAAGGCAAAACTTTATTTTCATTGAATTTGGCTGAGGGAGAGAATGACATACATACTAAATAGGATATCTCAATCTGCAGGAGAATAGGGGGGGAGGAGATGAGAGGAGAGATGATGGAATGGAGGGCAGGCTTGGGGGAAGGGAAGTTGGAGGCACCCACTTTTGAAAATGGACAGGATCAAAGTAAGGAAAAGACCAAGTGGGAGGTGAGATAGGAGGGAGGGAAATATAGTCAGTCTTTTATGATATATCTACTATGGTAATGTATTGCATAGCTACACATGTACAATCTATACTGAATTGCTTATCTTCCCAGTAAGGGTGAATGACAAGGGAGTAAGGGAATGAATCTGGAATTCAAAGTTTTAAAATCAAATGTTTTAAAAATATTTAAATAATATTATTACTATTTTACATATAAGTGGAAAATAAGATATACAGGCATTGTGGCACAGAGATTTACCTGGCCCTACTGGAAAAGTTGAAGGGGGTATGGGAGAAGATATTGAAGAGAGCAGATTGGATGAGGGGATATCCTCTGGGACTGTTATTCTGGGGTGGTGGGTAGGGGAAAAATGGCGAAAAAATTGTAACTCAACATTGTAAACCTGAAGTTAATAAAGAATTTGAAAAAAAGAAAAAAAAACAGCTCCAGCAGCTATGAAAACCCTAGCAATTGGGAAAAAGCACTCCCCTCTGGTAGCAGAGTCCTACTGTGGCAAAAACTCAAAAGTCAAGTAATCGAGTGGCAACATGAGCAAGCAAAGGAAGCAAAGCAAGTAGAGCAATGAACTTTACACTCCTATTTTGGGGACAAAAAGGATCAAAGCATGGAACAGGAGGAAGATAATGAAGTCAGAACTCCTGCACCAAAAGCTTCCAAGAAAAGAATAAGCTGCTTACAGGCCATAGAGGACCTTCAGCAGGATTTTGAAAACAGAATAAAAGAAATGGAGGAAAAATTGGGAAGAGAGATGAGAACCATGCAAGAAAATTATGAAATGAGAGTCAAAAACCTGACTGAGGAAAATAACACCTTAAAAAGTAGACTGACTCAAATGGCAAAAGACGCTCAAAAAGCCAATGAGGAGAGGAATGCCTTAAAAATCCAAATTTCCCAGATGGAAAAAGCATCTCAAAAGCTCACTGAGGAGAATCATTCCTTCAGAATTAAATTGGAGTAAATGGAAGCTAGTGACTTTATGAAAAATCAAGATATTATTAAACAGATCCAAACAAATGAAAAAATAGAAGGCAATGTGAAATATCTCATTGGGAACACCACTGACCTGGAAAATAGATCCAGGAGAGATAATTTTAAAACTATTGCACTACCTGATAGCCATGATCAAAGAAAGAACTTAGAAATCATCCTTCAAGAAATTCTCAAGGAAAACTGCCATGGTATTTTAGAACCAGAGGGCAAAATAGAGGTTGGAAGAATCCACCTATCACCTTCTGAAGAAGATTCCCAAAAGAAAACTCCTAGGAATATTATAGTCAGGTTCTGGAATTCCCAGATCAAGGAGAAAATATTAGAAGCAGCCAGGAAGAAACAATTTGAATACTGTGGAAACACAATCAGTATAACACAGGATCTGGCAGCTTCTGCTCTGAGCGATTGAAGGTCTTGGGCTATGATATTCCGGAGGTCAAAGGAGCTGGGATTAAAACAAAGAATCACCTACCCAGCAAAACTGAGTATCATGTTTCAGGGGAAAATATGGTCATTCAGTGGAATAGAGGACTTTCAAGCATTCATTTTTTTAAAAAGCAATTGGTGTTAAGTAACTTGTTCAAGATTACATGGCCAGTCATTATTAATGTGTGGGTGCTCATTTTCTGAGGCAGGGACTGATCCCGGGTCATCTTGACTCCAGGGCTGGTGCTCTTACTCACTGCACCACCTAGCCGTCCTTCTTTCAAGCATTCTTTTTTTTTTTCTTTTTTGGAGGGCTATTGGGGTTAAGTAACTTGCCCAAGGTCACACGGTTTTTGTTTGTGTGTTCGTTAAGTGTCTGAGGCTTGATCCGAACTCAGGTCCTTCTGACTCCAGGGCCGGCGCTCTACTCACTGCGACACCTAGCCGCCCCTCTTTCAAGCATTCTTGATGAAAATACCAGAGTTGAATAGAAAATTTGACATTCAGATACAAGAAGCAAGAGAAGCATGAGAAGGTAAACAAGGAAAAGAAATCATAAGGAATTTGTCAAAGTTGAACTATTTATATTTCTCCATGGAAAAATGAGAATTGTAACTTTTTTTTAAAAAAGCAGTTGGGGTTAAGTAACTTGCTCAAGGTTACATGGCCAGCGAATATGTATCTGTGGGTGCTCATTTTCTGAGGCTGGATCAGATCCCAGGTCGTCCCAACTCCGGGGCTGGCACTCTTACTCACTGCGCCACCTAGCCATCCCAAGAAGTGTAACTTAGGAAACTTTTCTTAGTATGAGAATAGTTGGAGGGAATAGAAATGTATTGTGTGTGTGTGTGTGTGTGTGTGTGTGTGTGTGTGTATGTATATATATAATATATATATATATATGTCTATATAGGAGGGTATATGGGGTTATGAATACAAATGTGAGTATGTGTATATATGTGTACATGTATACATAGATAGAGGTCACAGGACCAATTGAATTTGAAGGGATGATACTTAAAAGGTGAAATTAAGAGGTGAGAGAGGAATATAATGAGAGGAGATGGGGAGAGACAGAATGGGGGTAAACTATCTCATATAGAAGAGGCAAGGGAAAACTGTTACAATGGAGGGGATGAACAGGAAGGCTAAAGGGAATGGGTCAACCTTATTCTCTTTGAATTTGGTTAGGGAGACACACCTGTGACAGACACACTAAATAGGGTATCTCACCCTACAGGAGAGTTGGGGGGAAGAGAATGAGAGGGGGTATCAGGGAAGGGAGAGCAGGCTGGTGGGGAGGTAAGTTGGAAGCACCCACTTTTGAAAAGGGACAGGACCAAAGTAGAGAATAGAACAAGTTGGGGCGGGATAGGATGAAAGGAAATATAGTCAGTCTTTTACAATATATCCACTATGGAAATGTTTTGCATAGCTACACATGTGTAACCTATATTGAATTGCTTATCTTCCCAGTAAAGGTGGGTGAAAAGGGAGGAAGGGAATGAATCTGGAATTCAAAATTTTAAAATCAAAATCAATTGTTTAAAAAAATATATAATTATTAATATTATTTTACATGTAACTGGGAAATAAGATATACAGGCACTGGGGCATAGAGATACACAGTGTACTGGAAAATCGAAGGGGGGCTGGGGAAAGATATGGGAGATAGCAGATTGGAGGAGGGGATATCCAGTGGGATTGCTAATTTGGGGTAGTGTGTAAGGGAAAAATGGGGAGAAAATTTCTAACTCAGAATCTTGCTGAAATGAATGATGTAAACTTGAAGTTAAAGTTAACTTGATAAAATAAAAAATGTTCTTTCCTTACAGAGGAAAACTCCTTTAAATGTGTTCCTGATCAAATCCCTTCCTGTCTCTCCAGCAGATTGCCTCCACCATCTTCCCTGCTCTCTCTAATAATCAGTGTTTCCCTCTCTACTGGCTCCTTCAATTCTGTTCATTCCTCTGTAGTGAATTCTCTCTGCCCTGCACTCATTTTCCCAGAAAGAGGTAGGATTCTAAGAAATACTCTGAGGGGTAGGGAAAATTCCTTTTTTAATGCTCCTGGCTGGAGCACCATGACTAGCATCCCTGTTCCATTTGACTACTTAACCTAATAATAACAATAACTAACATTTATATGGTCTATACTGTGCTGAGCACCTTATCATTATTTCATTTCCTTCCTCACAACAACTCTTGAAAGTGGGGGCACTATAAATTATGTTTAAAAAAAAGCTTTTTTTTTTTTAAAGACTATGCCTCCTATCTTACCTAGGCTGGAAGTTCAGGGGCCAATCCCACTCTTGATTGACACAGGAGCTTTGACCTATTCTATTTCTGACCTGGGCCAGTTCATCCCCCCTTAGGCAACCTGATGGCCTCATTTTCTTGGGGGTTTACCATAATAGCACCAAACTTAGTGTGTATACCCAACTGGATACCTAGTGTAGCTCAGAACATCTGAACTAAAAAGAACTACCAACCTCAGCCTTCTTGGCATTTAGTACTACAGGTATATGCCACCATTCCTGGCTCAATTATCTTTTTACCAAGGGACATTTACTGTAAAAATGTAGCAAGAAGAAAAGTACCAACATTTTCCTTCCCCCATTAGCCTGAGGGCACCCTCTCCTCTATGCCTTTGTGCTCTCTGTGAAAAGTGGGCTCAAACTTGGTTCAGTTCCTACATAGGATCAGTCCCACCAAATTCACACAATGAATTGTTGCTGGATGCATCCTTGTCTTAGTTAAGTTGGGCTGGGTGCCAAAGGTCACTCCTTGCTTTTTATTGATGGCTGCAAAACTTGGCATGGATTTGCATATTCCACCTAAACAAAGGAATGATCTTTGGGTGAGGGAAATGTTTCTGATGTCATCTCTTCTGTCATTTTAATACTGTCCACAGGGTTTTCTAGGAAAAGATACTGGAGTGGTTTGCTATTTCCTTTGATAGTGGATTGAATTTTTTCCACCTTTTTTTTTTTACTATGACCTGTCTATCTTGGATAACCCTGCATATCATAACTCATAACTCATAGTTTCATTGAGCTATGCAAACCCTTCATGGCAGAGATAACTCACTGGTCATAACAAACACTCTTTTTCAACAACCCGAAAGGGGACTCTACACATGGACATCACCAGATAATCAATAAAGAAATCAGACTGATTATATATTTTGTAGCTAAAGGTGTAGAAGCTTTTTACAGTCAGTTAAAACAAGACCTGCGTCGGGGTGGCTAGGTGGCGCAGTGAGTAAGAGCACCAGCCTCGGAGTTGGGATGACCCGGGATTGAATCCAGCCTCAGAAAATGAGCATCCACACACAAATAATGACTAGCCGTGTAACCTTGAGCAAGTTACTTAACCCCAATTGCTTTAAAAAAAACAAAAAAACAAGACGTGATGCTCTGATCATGAACTCCTTATTGCAAAATTCAGATTTGAATTGAAAAAAAAGCAGGGAAAACCATCAGACTGTGTAGGTATGACCTAAATAACATCCCTTAGGAATATGAAGTAGAGGGGATGAATAGATTTAAGGGACTGGATTAGCAGACAGTGAAGAAGGATTAAGAAGTCTCTTGATGAGGGTGTAAAAGCTGGGTTGAAATTTACCACCAAAAAATGAAGATCTTAGCAACTGGTCCCATCACTTGCTGGTAAATAGAGAGAGAAGAAATGGAACCAGTGTCAGATTTTATATTCTTGGGCTCAAAGATCATTGCAGAGAGTGACAGGAGCCATGAAATTACAAGATGCTTGCTCCTTGGAAGGAAAACTATGGCAAATCTGGACATCAAACTAAAAAGCAGAGATATCACCTTGCTAAAAAAAAGTCACATAGTCAAAACTATGGCTTTCCCCAGTAGCAATGTATGGCTGTGAAAGATGGACTATAAGGAAAGCTGAGCACATTGATGTTTTTGAACTGTCATTCTGGAAAAGACTTTTGAGAGCCCCTTGGATGGCAAGGAGATAAATTCAGTTAATACTTAAAGAAATTAACTCAGGTTATTTACTGGAAGGTCAAATACTGATGCTGAAGCTTAATGAGAAGATGGGACTCATTGGAAAAGACCCTATGTTGGGAAAGATTGAAGACAAAAGAAAAAGGGGGTGATGGAGGAGGAGATGAATAGATAGTGTCATGGAAACAATGTATATGAACTTAATATTCAATAATATTCCAATAATATTACATCACTTTCATATACCATAATTTATTCAGCCATTTGCAAATTGATAGGCACCCCTTCAATTTCCAGTTCTTTGTCATCATAAAAAGAGCTTCTATAAATATTTTTGTATGTATGGGTACTCTTCCTTTTCCTTTGATCTTTTTGGGGGCATATATCTAGTAACAGTATCACTGGGTCAAGGGATATGCACAATTTAATAGCCCTTTGGACATAGGTCCAATTGCTTTCTGACTAGTTCACAGCTATACCAGCAGTGCATTAAAGTCTCTTTCCCTACATCCCTTCAATCACTTGTCATTTTCCTTTTTTGTCATCTTAGCGAAGGTGTGAGGTGGTATTTCAGAGTTGTTTTCATTTGTATTTTTGTATTATATTACCAATTTAGAGCTTTTTTTTTTCTTTTTGGAGGACAGTTAAGTTAAGTGACTTGCCTAAGGTCACAGGCTAGTTTTTGTGTTAAGTGTCTGAGGCCAGATTTGAACTCAGGTCATCCTGACTCCAGGGTCGGCGCTCTATTCACTGCACCACCTAGAATTTAGAGCATTTTTTCATGTGGTCATTGATAGCTTAGATTTCTTCCTCTGAAAACTGCCTGTTCATATCTTTTGACCATTTACCAATTGGAGAATGGATCTTATTCTTGTAAATTTGACTAAGTTCTCCATATAGCTTAGAAATGAGAATGACATTTTTGAACTGTCATGCTGGAAAAGACTTTTGAGAGAAACTTGCTGCAAAGATTCCCTCACCACCCTCCCTGACCCCTGCTCATTTCTCTGCTTTTCTCTTAATTTTAGCTGCATTGGTTTTGTTTATGCAAAAAAATCTTGAATTTTTATATAATCTAGATGCAAAGTGAAGTGAGCAGAACCAAGAGAACATTGTACACAGTAACAAAAATATTGTATGATGAAGAACTGTGAGTGACTTAGCTATTCTCAGCAATATAATGATCCAAGACAATCCCAAAGGACCAATGATGAAGCTATCTGCCTCCAGAGAAAAAAACTGATATTGCATGAATACAGATTAAAGCATGCTTTTAAAAATTTCTTTCATTGTTTTTCTTTTATCTGAGTCTTCTTATACAACATTACTAATATGTAAATGTTTTACATGATTGCATGTGTATAACCTATATTTGATTGCTTACCATCTCAATGAGGGGAGAGGGGAAAGGAAGGGAGTGATAGAATTTGGAACTCAAAATTTTAAAAAATGTTAAAAATTGTTTTAACATGTGATTAGGAGAAAATAAAATATATTAAAGAAAAGAGAATAAGAGGCTGAAAAAATTTTATGTAATCAAATCTTCCATCTTACCTTCTGTGAATCTCTAGATCTTGTTTGATCATGAACTCTTCCCCCTTTCCTTAAAGTTATCTGGTCCACTAATTTGCTTGTTACATCATATATATATATAATCTACCCATTTTAATCTTATTTTGGTATATGGGTGAGAAATTGGTCTATACATAGTTTTTGCTAGACTACTTTCCAGTTTTTCCAATAGTTTTTTGTCAAAGAATGAGTTCTTGCCCCAATAACTGGGATCTTTGGGTTTATGAAAACCTAGGCTATTGTGCTCATTTGCTTCTATATATTGTATACCTGATCTGTTCCACTGACTAATCTGATTCCTTACCCAGTACCAAATTGTTTTGAGGATTATATATATTTGTAGTATAGTTTGAGATCTGGTACTCCTAATCCCCCTTCCTTCCCATTTTTTTTTACTAATTCCACTGATATTCTTGACTTTTTATTCCTTCAGATGGATTTTGTTCCCATTTTTTCCAACTCTATAGCATAATTCTTTGTTAACTTGATTGGTATAGCACAAAGTAAGTAAATTAATTCAATCAATCAACAAATATGTAGTAAGTGCCAGGAGCCAGGCATTGTGCTAAGCACCAGGAATACAAAAAGAGGAAAGAGTCAGTCCCTGCCCTCAAAGAGCTTACAATCTAATGGGAGAGACTATAAGCAAACAAATATATACAAAACAAGATATATAAAGGATAAATAGGAAATAATTAGTAGAGGGAGGCACTGGAATTAGGAGGGATTGGGAAAGACTTTCTATAAATGGTAGGATTTTAGTTGGAACTTAGAGGAAGTCAAGGAGGTCAGTTGTGGGAGTGGAGGAGGGAGAGTATTCAAGATATGGGGGGCTGCTAGAGAAATTGCCCAGAGCTGAGAGACTGAGTGTCTTGTTCATGGAACAATTAGGGGGCCAGTGTCACTGGATTGAAAAATATGTGTCAGGGGATAAGGTATAAGAAGACTGGAGAGGTAGGAGGGGACTAGGTTATGAAGGACTTTGAACACCAAACAATATTTTGTTTTTGTTCCTGGAGGCAATAGGGAGTCACTGGAGTTCATTGAGTGGGTGGCAGGGGTGGGAGTGACATGATGGGATCTGTACTTTAGGAAAATCACATAAGTGATTAAATGGAGGATGGGTTGGAATGGGAGGAGACTTGTGGCAGGTAGGCCTATCAACAGGCTATTGCAATAACCAAAGCTTGAGGTGATGAGGGTCTGCACTAGTGTAATCTTAGTGTCAAAGGATAGAAGGGATATTTGAGAAATTAGGCAAAGGAGGAGGTGACAGACCTTGAGGAGTAGTGAAGAGTCCAGACTGACTACTAGGTTGTGAGCCTTGGGGGTTGGGAAGGTGGCATTGCTTTCTACAGTTTAGGGGAAGGTGAAGAGAGTAGATTTCAGAGGAAAGTTAAGTTCTGTTTTTTAGTGTAAAATGTCTCTTGGACAGCCAGTTCAAGATGTCTGAAAGGCAGTTGGAAATGTGAGGTTGGAGGTCAGCAGAGAGACTGGAGCAGGAAAGGTAGATTTGAGAGTCATCAGCATAGAGATAACTGGATCCACTACAAATTTATGTTACATAATCTGAATTAGGCCCTCCTTGCTGCTAGGCAATCCTACTATCCCTTCCTTATCAACTCACTATTCTACTCTCCGCAGTGGCTTTTCTACTGTATTGAAAGACAGGAACTCTAAAGCATTATTGATAGAGCTATGAAGGAAGAAAATTTCCAGGGCAACATTAACTTTGAAAGCTATTTTGTTATTAACTCTAAGTTCAGGAGTTCTTAAGTTTGAGAGATCCAGGATCTGGATCTTCTAGATCCATGTTCTCCAAAGTGGTACCCCTGCACCTCCAAGGGGCCATGGACGGACTGATGGGCAAGGGGGCTCCATGAGAAACCAATAAAATGGCAGAATGATAGATCACATCCTACCCTCCATAAGATAACCAATTGTTGGGTAAGCCTCCACCATATCTTTACCACTTCATTTATTTATTACCACCTAACATTCCCTGACTCTATCCTTTCCCATTCCTATGTAAACTCTCAACGTCTCCCATTTTGTGTTAGACATGGCAATATTATGGCAATTATATTATGGCAATTATAACCTAACTTGGATCTATGTGTCCAAGCATTCATACTAGCTGTGTCTGAGCCCAGATAACCTCATATCTGTGACTTTGTGTCTCCTGGCTTTCCATGCAATCTAGGCCAGTGACTTTTGAATAAGAGCAGCAGTCCTTCTTACTTTAATTTTTGGTAGGACTGAATGAGTTGCACAGAATAAATAGGCATGTATGTACAGTATTCCACTTTTCAGATGTTATCTTTTCCTTGCAACCAACCCCTTTTCTAAACTTCCCTATTTTTGTTGAGGGCACCACCATAATTTCAGTTGTAGTTCATAACCTGTTTTTACATTATTGCATGTCGTGGTGACATTTAATAATTTTAATAGCAAATAGATTTTTTTCCAGGACTCAAGAGAAAGATAATTTAAATAATACAAGATTATTTCACGAGAGAAATCATAGGAAAGAATGGAATAACAAATTCCAATAAGCAAACTCAAGCTCAACCTATTCTACATATCCTACAGAGTTAACCATATTTATTGATGCAAAAATATGGATATTCAATAAAGAGGTGTTTGAGACATTTATGAAGGAAAAAAGAACACAAGTGAGCATATTATTCAATCTGGAAACATGCCAAATAATGGACATGTAACATTTTTCTTCCTGGCTTCCTGTAGTATTATTTAAATTTTGTTATAATCTTAAAGCTTACAAATGATATGTCTGGGTGACTTTAATTTTAATTTTCCTCCCTGCTTAGTGTTTGGTGAATTCAACTTACAAAATGTCCATTTTCAGTTTTTCTGGAAAATTTTGTCCTATGATTCCTGAATATTGTGATCATATTATTTTCTTTTTCAAAGGCAGCAGAAAGGCTAACAATTCTTAGTTTCCCCCTATTTGATCTATTCTTCAGACCCTTCACTTTCATTTGAATTTCTTCCAAATCTTTATTTTTCCATTTTCATGAATGATCTATCATGAAAGGCAGTGTCACATAAGGGATAAAGAGCAGGCTTTAAAGCCAGGAAGATCTGAGTTCAAGTTCCACCTCTGACATATACTAGCTATGTGATCCTAGGGAAATAAGTTAAACTCTTAGTGCTCTAAATCAGTGCTTCTTAAATTGTGGGTTGCAACTCTATATGGGGTCACATAACTAAATGAGGGGGTGATGAAAAAATTAGCAACAGTAAAAGGTTTCTGAATGCATGACAACCAGAAATTAATTAAAAATAAAATGTGGAATGAATCTGCTCTTTCTGGCAGCCCTTTCCTGTGTTGCATTGTGTGACTTCATTGCAACCTTGATCCTGAACACACAACACGTGCATTTTGCACTGTGCATGGCATCATGCCATGCAGTGCCAATGAACATTGCCAGAAACACCTTGGCTCAGATTTGAGACTATTATATGTTATGAATTTCAGTGTTTTTATTGTACATAAAGGGTTTTCTGCTCTTACAAAAAAAAGAATAGTTTAATTATGGATAAAAACTTTTGATATTTTCCTACCATCATTCCCCAGCATATAAGTATCAAATTAGTATATCTTTGGATTGGATTGTGCTAGAATGTTTAATTCAAAAAACTGCTCTTATCCCCTTCTTTTACAGAAACAAAAATGTTAATTGCAGCAATGAAAGTCAAAACCCCTTTAATAATATTTCTCCACCATCACTGCTATAGGTGATATGTGAACATCAATTTTTTAAATTAAGCACAAGCAAATATAATTTCATAAACTAAAGCTAATATTTATTTGAGAAATTATTAGCAAAATATATTTATATTTTAGGACAAAATACTTTTTAGTTATGGATAAGTAGCTAAATTTAGACAGAAGAGGTAAAAATACTAAGGACAATGCGGCAGAATCCTTGCTAGCAGGTTGTAACAAACCTAAATTGACAAGAAAAAAGAAATATGTTGAATTATTTTTGCAATATGGATTTACTTCTAGTAATGATGATGGTGTGGCAAAACCCCTTTGCTTAGTTAATTAATTTGTAATTAATTTTTGGATGTGGAGAGCATGAAACCATTCAAACTAAAACATCTTAATGCCAAGCACGCAACATACCACAAAAAAACCAAAAGAATATTTTGAGCCAGTTTTAAAATCTTCAAATAAAGAAAAAGAATGTTTTGAAAAATTTGTTACTGTCAACAAAAAGTATTTACTTGCATCTTGCTAAATTTCTAATTTAATTGTGAAAACTAAAAAGCCCTATGCATTAGAAGATCTTGTGTTACCCGCTACTATTAAAATGTCAGAAATAGTTAATGGGAAAATATGGGGATAAAATTCATAAAATTCCTTTATTAAATGATACTGTTTCCAAAAGAATTTCTGAAATGAGTAATGACTAATTCCAGTGATTTATTACCAGGCTTAAGGGCAGCCCAAAATTTGCAATTCAGTTAGATAAAACAACTGATATTTCTAACATGGCACAGTTGTTACTTTATGTAAGATATGTTTATGAAGAAAGCATACATGAGGAATTATTGTTTTGTGGCCCTTTGGAAGAGCACACAAGAGGGGAAGATATAGGTTTTAAAGTTGATGAATTTTTCACAAATGAAGGTTTCCAGTGGAAAAATTGCATTGGAAGGGGCGGCTAGGTGGCGCAGTCCTGGAGTCAAGAGGACCTGAGTTCGTATCTGGCCTCAGACACTTGACACATTTACTAGCCATGTGACCTTGGGCAAGTCACTTAACCCCAATTGCCCTCCAGAAAGAAAAAGAAAATTGCATTGGAGTCTGTACAGATGGTGCTGGAGAAATGATGGGCAAAAATGTTGGATTTGTAGCAAAAGTTAAAACTGGTGGCAATAAACATGTCACTTTTACTCATTGCATGATCCATTGGGAGGCACTCATAGCCAAAAAGAAATATCACCAATTAGATGTTGTGCTTTGCGATACTATCAAAGTCATTAATTTCATAAAAAATTGCACCTTTAACAGTAATTTGTTTTCAAACCTTTGGAAAGACATGGACTCTGATTATAAAAACTTATTACTACATGCAGAGGTAAGGTGGCTCTCAAGAGGGTGAAGTTTAAACAGATTATTGAAACTGAAAGATGAAGTTATGTTTTTGACTGAACAGAAATCTAATTTTGTTAATTTTTTTATAATGACTTACAGCTTTCAAAACTGCTATTTGTCAGATATTTTTGGAAAACTCAATGATTTAAATGTGTTGCTTCAAGGAGAAAATTGTAACATATTTATGTTAAAAGATGAAATTGAAAAATTTACTAAAAATTTTATCTTATGTTCATATATATATATGAAAAAATATATATACTATATATATATAGGGTGAAAAATGGTTCTTTAGAAATGTTTGCAGCTACAGATGATTTTATAATTGAAAATAACATTCCCAAAGATTTAATTGTAAGAGTTATAATTGATCATCTTAAGTGCCTGGAAACACAGTTTAAGAAATACTTCCCTTCAAATTTTGATTCTAAAAAACTAAGTTGGGTTCAAAAACCATACTCAATTGAAATGAAACAAAATTAGACATCTGCCATTAAAAAGTTCAAGAGGATTTTGCCTAGTTATCAAGTGACACAGGTTTAAAACTGAGTTCCCTAAAAGATCATTAAATGAACTTTGACTTGGGATTAGGACAGAATTTCCAAAAATTTCTGAAATGGCCTTAAACATACTTCTGCCGTTTTGTACCACATATTTTTGTGAAGCAGCAGTCTCAGAATTGATGATTATAAAATCAAAATATCAATCAACTCTGAAAAACGTTGAGGATGCTCTACATCTTGCAGTATCAAATATTCCACCAAGATTTAATTCTTCATGTAAAATTAAGCAAGCACATTCATCTCATTAATATGTAAATTTGCTTTCATCGTTAATAAATGGTAAAATTATATGTATGCCAAAGAATTGTTTTAAAATAAATTTATTTATGATTTATTATCAGTAAATATTTGATTTGTATACCTATTTTATGTACCTATATACCAGGGGTCGCATAAAAATTTCTTGCGCAAAAAGTGATCTTGAGTGGAGAAAGTTTAAGAAGCCCTGCTCTAAGCCAGTGGTGTCAAAATCAAAGAAATGTGGGCAACCAAACCATACACAGGGTGCAGGGGGAGCAGGTAGGTGGAGCCATTGTGAATAGAGTGTCAGGCCTGGAGTCAGGAAGACTCATCTTCCAGAGTTCAAATTTGGCTCAGACCCTTGCTAGCTGTATGACCTTGAGTAAGTCACTTAACCCTGTTTGCCTCAGTTTCCTCATCTGTAAAATGAGCTGTAGAAGGAAATGACAAACCACTCCAATTATATTTGCCAAGAAAACCCCAAATGGGGTCACAAAGAGTTGGGCATGACTAAACAATGACTGAACAACAAAAACCATATATAAGGATTTCTACAGGCCAATTAAACTATGTTACTATCTACATATTTTTATTTATTTTGTTGAATATGTCACAATTACATTTTAATCTGGTTCAGACTACACTTGGGAGTGGGCCATATGGTTGACACCTCTGCTTTAGTCAACTCTCCAAAACTATAATTTGCAGACAAGGTACAAATCTGTGTTGGTAGAGGGAGTTTCCTAGACCAATGAAATCACAGTTCCAGTCTCTAGCCCTATCATTTATCATTTTGTCCTTCAGTGAAATAATGCATAAGATCATAGACTTAGAGCTGGAGAAGAGCTTGGGGCTAGCCAGTTCAAGCCCTTAATTTTCACAGGTGAGGAAACTGAGGCCCAAAGAGATTTAAATGACTTGCCATTTTCATGCAGTTAGTAAGTGACAGTGGTGAGATTTAAACCTAGGTACTTTGACTCCAAATCACTTGCTTTTTCTGTCATACCACACTCCTTTCTGCTTTCATTTATTTTATTAACATGCTGATATTCTTCACATATGTGCCTAAATCTCTGAGTGTTGCCATCATCTTGTCCTATGATAATAGCAACATAAGTTTAAGGGACCACAAAGATGATATAGTCCACCATTCTTCTAGCCAGCCAATTTCTTAATTTGGGTATAAACCATGACTTCTCCCTCTATTTCACCTTCTATTTCACCCTAATCAGTGACTAAATCTTGCCATTTCTACCTCTACAACATTACTCACATTTGCTATCTTCTCTCCATTCACACAGGCCCCACTTTAGTTCAGGTCCTAATCATCTCTCTCCTGGATTATTAGACTAGCCTCCTAACTCATCTACTTGCCTCATGCCTCTCTCCACCCTGATCATTCCTCCACAAAGCCACCAAAGTGATTTCCCTGAAATACAGATTTTCCTTCAATAAACTCCTATTAGGGGGGCGGCTAGGTGGTGCAGTGAGTAGAGTGCTGGCCCTGGAGTCAGAAGGACCTGAGTTCGGATCCAGCCTCAGACACTTAACACACACAAACAAAAACCTAGCCTTGTGACCGTGGGCAAGTTACTTAACCCCAATTGCCCTCTAAAAAAAATAAATAAACTCCTATTAGGTCTAGGATCAAATATAAATCCAAACTACCTTTCTAGACTTATTACACATCATTGTCCTGCTTGACACTATGGTCCAGCCAAGGTGGACTTACTGTTTCTCATACATTGCTGTCATCTCCCATCTCCAACTGCTGCCCAAATCTGAAACACTCCCTTCTTATCCCTGCCTCTTTAGATCCCTAGTTTTCTACAAAGCCCAACTCAAATGCCGTCTTCTTCTAAATGAAGCCTTTCTGGATCCACACCACCCCCAGCTGCTAGTTCCTTCCCTCCAAAATTACCTTGTATTGATTTTGTCTCTCCTTATACATCTCCCCTAATATAAGCTCCTTGAGGGCATGGATTACCTAGTTTTTGCCTTTGTATCCCCAGGACCTAGGACAGCACCTGACACATTGTAAGTGCTTCACACATGTTTATGGATTGTTCCAACATCCTTATTATGTGCATCATCTCTAGGTATATCCAGGTCCTCTTTATGTCCCCCCCGCCCCGCCCCACCCCAATTCATTTCTTCTTTTACTTCTTTCAGTGTTGAGATCACAGAAATTGAGTTGAAAGGGCCTCTAGAAGCCATCTAGCCCAATTCATACACAAAAGGAAATCCTAATATAACCATAGTATTTGTGCCTTAAGAACATTCTAGTAACAATGCTTTTCAACATTTATCTCTTCTGGTCCTTTTTTCCTTCTGCTTATTTTAATCTAGAATATAGATCAATTGTACTACAGAAGCTTTGGTTTTACTTATATTTTTAGTGATTTTAAAATTTTCTTTTGAGGACTTCTGGTAATGTTGCTTCTTTGGAATTTTTCTGTTACCATTTTTGAGGGGGCCACTGAGGAGGCAGATTTCCTTGTGACCTTTCACATCATCTTCCCAGAAGTCTCTGCTCTGGAATCTTTCCATTATTCCACTGCAGTCAAGTGAATAAAGAATGGTTACTGCTTGGGTAATGAGATTCCATTGGATGGACAGTCTTAGACAGACCCTGCAGATAGTCAGGGAGAGGAGGAAGAGGAGAGGGAAAGAAGAGGAGGAGGGGGAGGAAGATAGGGTAGGAGAAGGATGAAAGGGGAGGAAGGAAAGGAGGTGAGAGCCTTTTGAATTAAAACTGAGACATTGGGGTGGCTAGGTGGCACAGTGAGTAAGAGCGCCGGCCTTGGAATTGGGATGACCCGGGATCGAAACCGACCTCAGAAAATGAGCACTCATACATAAATAATGACTAGCTGTGTAACCTTGAGCAAGTTACTTAACTCCAATTGCTTTAAAAAAAACTGAGACATTGTGTGGCCCTTTCAGCAATGCCAAGTGTTTCCCTGCCCTGAGGTCTCTGATATTCTCCCGGTGATGCCAGTTTTCATGCTGGCTAGGAACTACCATGATCTAAGAATTACAATCATGGACAACCCAAAGAGTGACAGAGACATGGATGGTGTGTATCAAGTATTACAACTTCGGCATTGCAGTCTTCTCACTTGTACATGAGAAGTAGTGTCAACAACTTCAATAAAGACTTCCACCCTGAAAGATCATATCGTCAGAATAGGAGCTAAAAGACACCAATCAACCAGCCCAAGTATTACCCTGGTGCCCACCTATTGTTTAAGACTTAGAGAAAGGCCACACTGGGCAGATCTACTGAGGATTCAGGGAAGGATATAGATGAAAGTTGCACTGGATGAGGTATGAATGTATCATACTCAGTACTGGTGAAGGGAATGGCCCCACCAGTGAGATCATAGAAACATTGGAGTAGGGGAGTATGCCATTACATGTCTTCAGCAAATGTGACATTGGACCTCACCTTGCATCAATATTCTGTCCTTCTCACTCCATCAGCCCCAGATTGTCTTGGAATCCTTCTGTACCCAAGCTGCTTGTCTGTTCACAGGCCTTGGATGGGATGGGTTAGTAACTCTGTCATTTTTGATGAGATGAAGAACAGCAAGTCTGACTGTGGCCTCCTTAGATCCTCCAGGGCTTACCATCTGCCTGCTCTCTATGCCCTGCAGTCTCCCTGCACTCTCATCTTAACTATCTGTATAGGGGAAAGACCTCTGGACCTTGCCATGTGCCCTACTAATGCACCGTAGGACTTAAAAACCTTTCCGGCAGTCCCATAGCTAGACTGTCTCTCATGCATTGTCTCCCCCAATTAGAGTGTCAGTTCCTTGAGAGCTAAGGATGGTCTCGATTTTTTCTAATTGTATCCCCAGCACTTGGAGTGCTTAGTATATAGTGCTTACTAAATGCTTTTTCTTTCATTCATTTATTCTTTCATCCATTTGCATAGTTTCTCATCACCTTTTGCCTGGACTACTGGGACAATCTTCCAATAATACCTTTGATCTAGTCTATGGCTCAAAAGTCTTTCATAGTGGGGTGACTAGGTGGCGCAGTGAGTAGAGTATCAGCCCTGGAGTCAGAAGGACCTGAGTTCGGATCCAACCTCAGACACTTAACGCACACACAAACAAAAACCTAGCCATGTGACCTTGGGCAAGTTACTTAACCCCAATTGCCCTCCAAAAAAAAAAAGAAAAAGAAACATGAACATTATAACAAAGAACAGAAAATTTAAAAAGTCTTTCATAGCTACCCATTGCCTATCCCATTCACAAACTGGACTACTCAGCACTTCACGAACTTATTTTGCTTCCATAATTTTACTCACATAGTAGTAAACTGTAATGCCTGAAGTACCCTCTCTTATTTCTATCTGTTGAAATCACTCCTGCCTTTCAAGGCCTGACTCAGATGCTACCTCTTCCACCAAGGTTATCTTGGTTCCTACAGTCAGAAGAGGTTCCTCCCTTCTCATGTCCCATTGGGTACCCCACTCCCCCATATTTTTCAACACCAGTGCTCTTTTTTGCATTCCAGTTGTCTCACTACTAGGGGCATTATTTCTCATTCACTTTTGTCCCCCAACCCACACCCCAGTCTTTGAACCCATAGCTTTGCACACAGTAGGAACTCAGCAAATACGTGTTTAATTGAATTTCTATTTTTAGTTTTGAAGGCCCAACAATCAATAGGCTGTGTCCACTTAGGTATTTTGCCAGTGAGAAACAGTGTAGCATAATGGATAGAGAGTCAATGGGAAAATCAGGGGGACCTGGGTTCAAGTTCACCTTCAGACCCACACCACAATCACTTAAACTCTCAATGCCCAGGCAACTCAAAGATTCTAATTGCAGAATAGTTGCTGAGCTATCACTGGTAGAGTTTCCTCCCTGAGAATTCTCCATGTCGATAAAATCACAGGTCCAGATAGAAAAGAGCCAACCAACTAACCCAAACTCCCAACCTTTTGCCTCTAGAGTAACTAACTCCATGCCATGCCCTCCTCAAGAAGTGGTTTTCTCTCAGTTGCCTAGAGGATGAAATACCAACTCTTTCATTGCTTGACCAGGCACTTAAATTCTTCCTGGTCTGGCCCTAGCCTATTTTCCCAGACCAACCAATCACCTGTGTCACCTCCTTCTCATGGACCCTAACCCTAACCCTCTATGTTCCCTCTATGTGACTTTCTATCTCCTGCCTCAGAGCCTGGAATGTTCTCCTTCACCTCCACTTCAGAGACTCCTCCTGTCCATGTACAGTTCAGGTGCTAGCTACTAAAAGGTCCTTTCCTGATCCCCCCATTGTTAGTACCTTCTTTTGGCCATGTTATTTTGGATTTATTCTCTCTCCATGTCCCTGTTATTTCCCAAGGCAAGAGCTTTGCATCAGCAGTGATCAGTGCCAGACACAGAGTGGGGGGCTTGATAAATGCTTGTTGCAGTGAATTGAGGGAGTGGGGGTGGGTTTTGGCTATGGATTGCAGTTCAAGTAACCAGACTTCTGCCATTCACTAAGGGAGATTAGCATACTTTTTCACTTGTATTTTTTTTAAGGAAATGATTTTTTTTATTAATACAGTATAACATAACCAATAGTACTAAAATCCATTTTAAAAGTAAGATACCTATATGAAATACAATTTAAAGAAATAAATGCCTAGGCACACTTTTGTACCTTTATCATGAATGTTTAACTATTATTAATCCCTACTTAATCTAACACTGGTCTTAGCTTCAGACTTGATGTGAATGAAGCCAACTTCCCAGGTCACCCTGGATCTTTAGCTTGGACTCAGAGCCTTTTATAATCCAAATTTAGGTTTCCAGGCGAGTTTGAGAATAAATTTCCTTTCTATGGCCATTCTCCATATTTAGAACTAGGGTGTGATGAATCTGGAAGGGGCTTTATCTAACCCCCTCATTTTATATATGTAGCCTTTGTACATTCTGGGGTCCTTATCCCAACTCTCACTTGAATTAATGAGTCAGGACCCCCTGACAAGGCTGCTGACCACATCTCCACCTCAAGGTTCTAGGGGTAAACCTAGAGGTCTTTCTAATGCTACTGGCTCAAGTCCCCATTCAGGTGTGTTCTTCCCAATAGCAACTGCCAGTTATAATCAATTGTCATTGATTGACCTAGTGATTAGCACTCCAATATAATTTAACATCAATTAGCTTTTACAACAGGGATATTTGCTGAAAAGATGTAGAAAAAAACCAGAAGTATAAACACATCCCCCCTAGTCAGGGGTACACTGTCCCCTATAGCACCATAGTCCCTGGAGTGAGTGGGCTCCAGTTTAAACAGTTCTTCCCACCAAATTCACTTTCAAATGTGGCAGAGTGAATGGAGGAAGTCTTTCCCTTGCTTGCAGAACCCAGCATCTCAGCATTAATTCCCAGTCTGCTGGGCTAGGTCAACCTACAGGGCTACAGTCTTCACAGAACTCAGCTACCTTCCAACTTTGGACTCTTATACTTAGATCCCCCGGGCACTCTTGGGCTTTTGAAACTCTCAACGTTGCAACATAGTAAGTTCAGTTTCCAATTCTCCTTCCCCCAAGTCAGTAAAGAGTAGATATAGTAGGTATGAAGCAGCAGCTGGGCCAAGTGTTCTGGAGCGATGTAGACCTAGGTGAGAGAGTAGGTCCCTGGTGCTCTTTTCACCTGGAGGCTTACACTCCACAGAGACCAGACCCAGTTCTGGCTCAGTAGCCAATCCAAAGGACTTTCCTTCCTCTCAGGTCAGGCTGGCAGGAAACAGTTCCAGAATGTCTGAAATGGAAAGCCAACCCCCTCGATTCCCAGTTGCCGAAGGCTTGAACCTTCATTGGCTAGTCCCTCATTCCATTTACAATATTCATTTGAAAAATTAATAGTTCATATTTTTATGCTGCTTTAATGTGTGCAAAGTATTTTCCTTACAATAACCCTGACAAGAAGTAATGTATTATTATCTCCATTATACATCCAAAGAAACTGAGGTTCCAAGATGTCAGATGCCATGTCCCTGGTCACACAGCTGGCAAGCCAGGACTAGAACCCAAGTCTTTTAATTCCTAGTCAAGGGCTCTTTCATCAAGGACCACTTCGTCCATGACTCCAGAAGTGTTCCTGCCCTCAAAAGCCCATTAGTAAATTGTCCTAAACCTCTCCCCACCCCCTCAGGAAATCAAGCCAGTGTCTAGCCCCACCCCCACTGCTCTGATCACCTTCAAATAAGATCATATTTGTAGAAAAGACTTCCCACAGTGCCTGCCACAAGTTGGCACCATATAAATGCTTCTTTCCTTCCCTTTCCCCTTTTCCCATCCCCGCCCCCCAGCCCCAGTTCTATTACTGAGCTGCTGTTTGTCCCTGGGAAGGTCACTTACCTTTTCTAGTTTTCCCTTTGTAAAATAAAATACAACTCTGCTCCACAGAGTTGCTATGAGATAAAATGTTTCCCAATCAGGAAAGTAGGGTAGTTGGTCTTGTGGAGCAGGCAGTTCATGGTACCATCCTCTCTCCCACTTGGAAACTGCCTGTAGCCAGCATATAAAAGGAAAGCTTACCCAGTGTCTGGACTGGGGTTGTGAAATCGTCTTCAGTTCAGGCTGGGTTGGCAGGTGGGAGAGCAGGAGAGCCAGAGGAACCTCTGCATGACAGACCCTGGAGAGACTAGTTACCTGAGTGCTTTCTGTGTGTCACATTGTGTGCCTGCTGTGCTGTGTGTCCCTGGTGAGGGGCTTCTGAGGTAGGTAGGCCATGCTGCCAACTGTCAGGAGGCTGATGGCCCCCAGTATACCACAGTGCTTGAAAGCACCAATGGCCTTGCCTAGTGTCCTAGGGTAGTGATAGCTCTGTCCTTCATTGTCTTTGCCCATCTGTACCCTCTCAGACATATCTGTGGCCAAGGTCAGTGGAACTACATGGAGAACTAGTCTAAGGGCTTTGGGAAAGACACTATACCAAGGACTAGAAGTATTGTCATGGCTGATCCCCACTTTAAGAAACAAACTTGACACAGAAAACCCTAAGTGAGACAGAACCAGTTGGTAGGAGGACATATTACTGAAAGAAGTTCTCACATGGGGCATCTGAAACCAGGACATTAGTTAAAAAGACATGGAATGGAGCAGCTAGGTGGCACAGTGAACAGAGCACCGACCCTGGAGTCAGGAGGACCTGAGTTCAAATCCAGCCTCAGACACTTGGCACACTAGCTGTGTGACCTTGGGCAAGTCACTTAACCCCAGTTGCCTTGCCTTCCCCCCTCAAAAAAAAAAGACATGGAGTGAGAAGCAGTATAGCTTAGTAAATGAAGAGAGATCGGAAAGAACTGGTTCAAATCCTGCTTCTGCCATAGAGTGACCACATTCCCTGAGGCAAGCCCCTTAACCTTTCACTGTTGCCCCAGACAACTTTCTCAAACTAGAATTTGCAGAGCAGAGTTGCAGACCTGCTTTGGTGGAGGGAGTTTCCTCACTGAGAGTTCCCTAGGTCTGGATCAAAAACTCAAATAAAAATCATGCAGCTTTATCTCAGGGAGACAGCGTGATATTGGCGAGGGCTTGGGACTTAGAATGAGCAGACCTGGGTTTGAGTGCAAGGGCAAGTCACTTCACCTTTAGGACCTTGTTTGAGAATCTGTACAAGGACAATAGTTCTAAAGACATTAGCTACATCACAGAAAAGCTTGGTAAACCCTAAATGAGTACAAGAAACCATGCTGGTCTTGAGAGCCTCTTCCCTGTTGATCCTGCCTCTCTTTCAGACAGATCCCTCTCTTCCCAGCACTTGGTGCACTGCCCTCTTGACCTCCTTGTTATGCAGGCTGTAGATGATGGGCTTGAGCACGGGTGCGATGATATTATAAAGCACCAAGAACACCCAGCTCCATGTCCTAGAGTAGGAAGAACTGGGGAGATGATGTAGAAGATACAGACCATGGGGAGGTGGGCAGCACACGTGGAGAAAACTTTGTGGTGTCCCTCAGCTGAGTGGATCTGAAGGATGGCAGCCACCATATTGACATAGGAAACCACAAGCAGAACACACCAGAAAGCTGAAGAAGAAGAGACCCAATTCATTCCAGGCAAGCTTGAGGAGTGGAGGAGGATCACAGAAGAAGTGAGTGATTAGGCAGGGCCCACAGAAGTCAAGTTTGATTGCCAGGAGAGTGTGGTTGAGTGCATTGGTTAGTGCAAGGAGGCAAGAAATTGAGGTAAGCGTTGCCCGAGGCTGGGGGCCCATGAGGACCAGATAGTGAAGTGGCCAGCATATGGCAGCATAGTGGTCGTAGGCCATGGATGTGAGCAGGAAGCATTCCAGGGTGCCAGGAAGTGGAGAAAGAACATCTGGGTGAGACAGGCATGGTAGAATATGAGCTGCTCAGTGTCCACCAGATGTGCCAGAATCTGAGGGACACTGTTGGAGATATAGGCAGCATCAAGAAGTGAGAGGTTGGCCAGAAAGAAATACATGGGTGTGTGAAGCCAGAACAACGAGGCTGGTGATGCCCAGGTTTCCAGCCAGGGCCACAATGTAAACCAGCAGAAAGATGGTGAAGAGCATTGGCTTCAGATACTTTGCATCCGTCAGACCTTCCAAGAGGAACTCAGAAACTGTAGTCACATTTGCCCTGGGCAGGGAGCCTGGGGTCACCCCCCCATGGACAACTGAGCCTGTGAGGAGATGGTTAGGAGTGTGAGGGTATGGGCATTGGGCTCACAGCTGGAACATCCTCATGACTGGAGGACTAGGGGGAAGAGGGGGGTGGATTTGAGACTCTGGCAGGGGAGGAAGGAGGAGAGGGAGGATAGTTCTCACCCAAGTGACTGAGTGATGCCCTCTTCCTCCTCAACACATTCCCCAGGGACAGGAGATGGCCAGAACTACCCCTCCCCCAGCTAAACTCCTCTCCTGATGACATTTCCTGTTTCTGCCTCCTCCCAAGCCTGGATCACCACTCTTCTTCCACTTGTCACCCTCTGATATCTCAAGCCCATGGTGGAAGGGGGAATAGGAGTCACTAAACATGGACAGGTGGGAGAGTTGTAGCAGTGATGGTATATTTGTGTCTACTATATGGAATGGAAGTCAGACACTGAAGGGGTAGAGAGGGATCAGGGGCCTCTATAAGGCTAAGTCAGTGACTCCAATGCTCTGGAGTGACCATGCACATGAAGCCAACCTTGGCACTAAGAAGAACATGCAGAACAGGAAGGAGAGCCACCCAGGCACAATGGGCCCCAGGTCACCTTGGATCAAATACTTGCCCTTCTCTGCTTCCAATTTTTGTCCTTTTTAATGGCAATAGAGGATTGACCTAACTGATCACTAATGTCCTGGTCAATCCTAACCATCTGCAAGCCTAAGAGGCTAAAAAAGGGCTGTCCTCATCTAGTTTAAGTGCCTATCTCCACATGGAAAGTTGCTGGGTCAACTTTGCAAGTCCCTGGGCCTGCAACCCCTCTGTCCTTGCTCAGACCCAGATCACCACACTCTTGTCACTCCCTTTAGACTGTCCATGGCCAGTAGGAAGGATAGAAGGTTTAATGCCAAGAGGTCCCCATCTGGAGATTAGCCTCACCTACATGTTTATATTCAACAGCACTCAGTATTATCTCAAACCACTCAACCAAGATTTCTAACTCTTGCTTTCTTTAACCCTCAAGACCTCTTTGCTTTACCTTGCTTTCACTAATGTGGTTACAACATTTCCATTTGTCCTTAGTCACTAGGAGCCATGACTAGTAACTAGTAGGCTTCCCCCGCCCCAGCATCCATCTTCACTCCCTACTTTACAGATACTTGGCTAGTCTTTACCTCTAACAATTGTAGTCCTTAATACCTGACTTGCTCCAGCTTGGAATACTGCCTTGCTCACTTAGCACCAATGCCAGCCCCTACTGCCACCCAATTTCTGGTGGGACATGGGCAAGAAAAAAGCCTTAATGTGGGTGGCAGGGCTTACCCAAGCTGTGGACAAAAAGATCTAAATGTCATGATGAAAATGGCTGGACAAAGCCAAGATACTCCTCTTGGAATAAGAATCACTGGGGCTCAAAGTCTTGGCAGAACCAGGCCTCTAAGTATAGATGGCCAGAGAAGACAGAAAGTTAGCAGAAGAGTCTCCAGCTTCAGTGACTGACAGAACCCTAAGCTAGTTCACATCAGGAAGAGAAGTGGGGAGAACCCCTCCAAAAAAGAATGGAGGGGAAAGGGTCTGGATAGAGGGTTCTAGTTTTGAGCTGGCCAAGCTGAACTCCATATTTCACTGTCAGGGCAGGTAAAATTCATTCCCTGGTCCTTCCCCAATCCCTCCAGTAAAAGAGCTGGAGAACCTCATGCTTTCAAATTACTGACTATAAAGGAGGGGTGTGGATGGGTCAGATAACAATGAAGGGCCCCTGGAAAGAGCCCCCATTTTTGCCTGTTGGCAGCAAAGTCAGGATTTCATTGGATAGATATGTAAACATAAGGTCTCTTACTGTCAAAAAGGCAGGTTCCTTCCCACCCCAACCAGGTTACCCCAGAACACAAACCATATAACCCACAGAGGTTGCACCCATAGCCACTCACCAATTCCATACCAGCAATTCCCTCCCACCCTTGCCACCCTAGCACTCCAGGCAGGCAGCTTCCTCTGGCCACTTGATGGGGAGAAATTTAAGAGGTACATGTGGGGAAAAACAGCCTCCCAATTCTTCCCTGTTCTTCCCTGGGAGTCACTGATTTCCCTTCAGGGAAGAAAAGGTAGATAATAGGGAGATAATAGGTAGATAATAGGGAGCCTGTGGGGCTAAGTGATATAAGAGACAACAGATAAAATAAAGACGAAATAAGTAAACAAACATGAAGGGGATGCAGATTTGGGCTTAAGATGCTCTAGGGAGTCTTCACTATTTATAGGCCCAGGCTCAGGGGGATGACAGTTGGGCTCAATGTGGCAAGAAGAAAATTGGAAGACACAGCAGGGGCAAAATGGGTGGCCAAAAGGAAAGATTCCTCAGCAATAAGTAACCCAATTATGCAATGGAAAAGAGTACTGGCTTTGGCAGAGGCCTGTGACTCAAGCACCAGTTGCATCTCTTCATATCTGGGTGACTTTGGGGAAGTCCCTTCCCCTTCCTGGCCCTCAGTTTCCTCTTCTGTAAAATGAGGGGGTTGAAATAAATGGCCTCTGAAGTCCCTTCCACTCTGAAGCAAGGATCTTTGGGGCAATCTCAAATATAACAAAAAAGATACAATGTCCATTTTGAAGTCTTAGTGTTGGATGGGGTCCTGCTCACATCCCCAAAAGCTTAACAGTGCCTGAATTATTTCAGCTATAAGGTATTCATCTAGGTAGAATTGGCTGATCCTTCATCCCTACTCCGTACTGGTCAAAGATGAGGCTATCAGGGGATAATGATGGATATCAGTGGATCTCACATTTCCCAAGTTGGTGGATATTGGTGGATTTCTCATTTCCCAAGTGGGTTTCCTGACCATCATGATGTTGTCTTGTGATTACGTCTCCTAGCACAAATCCTTGCACATAGTAGGGCCTCAAGGAAAGAGGTAACAAAGAGACTGTGGAGAGGGACTTGAGGGTGAAAAAAAGAGAGCCTGTGGGACTAGAGTTGTCTTAGGGCAGATTGAGAAAAAATGACTGAAGAGACAAAGTATGTCAAAGAAACAAAAAATGTCTGAATTCAGAAAAAAGCTTATATTAGAGATAAGAGGAGGAATATATAAATTTGAATCTTATAACATTAAATATTAATGGATTAAACAATCCAATAAAATAAAAGAGAGTGACATACTGGATAATAAATTAAAGTGCCATTTAAGTCTCTAGTCCTAGGACTTCTCTGTCAAATCACAGAATCAGAGTGACAGAGGGTGGAAGTGATTTCAGTAGCCATATAGTCCAACTTTGTCCTATGGCACCATGGTAAAGGAACAGTGGCCCCCTTGTGACACAAGGTTCAATGGAACAAATAAGGGGATGGTAGAATTTCAGAACCCAGGTCAATGGGGCTATTCTTAGTGACCAAAGAGTAGACTCAAAGTACTGTCTCCACTGATCTGGGTTCTGAAATCCCATCATTCCCCTATTTGTTCCATTGAACCTTGAAAGATTTGGGTCTTCAAGAGTTCACTATGAAAATAAAAAAGCCCCAGGAGGGAGAAACCTGTTTCATTATTTCCTAATGGGAAATGTGTTGATGACACTTTGGGAACAAGGCCTTACAGAAACAACAGAGTACTGTGTGTGTGTGTGTGTGTGTGTGTGTGTGTGTGTGTGTGTGTGTGTGCATATTTTGGGGGGGTAGAGGAGTGGGGAGGGAAAGTGAAACCACAGGGACTGAGAGGTGGGCAGCACCAAACACAACTACTTATTTTTCAGTTTTATTGGGGATAGGGCCCTGCCGAGGAGGATCTAGGCTTTCTTTGTCATTCATTTTAGAGTAGATAGATAAAAGCATAATCCATCTAATAACTTATCAGGAATACTCACCCCTGCTCATCCAAGTTTGAGACATGTTACTGAGCAAGGATCTGCCTAAGCTCCTCAGGGACATGTATGCTTTTTCTCAAGGTTTAGGTCCTGGCTGGTAGATTTTTTTTTCTCATGGATTAAGGAAACTCTATGCAATGGCATACTCCCAGGAGGGAGTATCAGATGGCTGATTTTTAATGTCAGTCATATGTATCATGGGGCTGAAAGAGACTTGACTTGGGATTCAGGCGACCTTGGGCAACTCAATTCTTTCTTTGGGTTTCCTCATTTGTAAAATTAGAGGTATAATAGATTTACAGCTGGAGGTCATTTAATACAACCTCTTAATTAACAGAGGAGAAAACTGAGGACTAGAGGGAGGAAGTAACTTGTCACACAGGTGGTAAATGGCAGAGCCAGGATTTGAACCCAGATTCTTTAATACCAAATCCAATAACTGTGTATAGTTCATGGTATCTAATATCCCTTCTAGTCCTGATATTCTGTGGTTCTACGTTGAAAACATGGGCAAAATTGAAAAGAAAATATAGTATAGTGGGAAAAGTGCTAGATTTAGGGTTGGGGCCTTCTCAGCTACTTATTTTCTGTGTGTAGGCAGCAGGCAAGAATGTATTGGGGCAGTCTTAAATAAAATTGAGGAGTTCCTAAAAAAAAACTGACGAAATGGGGGATAGAACCAAGATGGAGTAAAGGCAGGTACTCACCCAAACTCTCCCAAATTCCCTGCCAAACAACTTTAAAATAACACCTAAAATTGAATCCTGGAGTGGAAGAACCAACAAAAGGACAGAGTGAAACAAGTTTCCAGACCCAGGCAGCATAAGAGGTTGGCAGGAAAGGTTTGTCACACAGGGGTGGTGGTTGGGGTCAGATAACTAGTCAGTAGGATATTACAGGGGACCCTTTGCTGGCACTGGGTACAGGGCCCTGTTGTATTGCCCATAGACAGATTTGGATCACAGTTCCAGGGTGGAGAAGAGTACTTATGGTTGCTCACAAGGGAGCAGGGGGCCTGGTCTCAGATCCAAGGCAGAAAGGACCACTAGTGCTTGTAGCCCCAAGTCACAGTTCCAGGGTCAAAAGGAGTGATAGCACTAATACTGCAAGGGAGCAGAGACCTTTGTCACAGTTGTAAGGCCAACAGGAACACCAGCACTTGTGGCTACCAGGGAACAAGGTTCCTTCCTGGGTAAAGACCATATCACAGGCCAGAAGAGCAGTGACCACACTTCTTAGGTCATATCATCCTGGAAGCACTGAAAACTTACAAACTCCCAGAGATGACAGCACAAAAAAACCTGAAGTGACCCTTCTACCCTGGGAGCAGAGCCCAATTTAATATAAAGTTATGTTAAGAAACAGGCTGGAAAAATGAAAAAACAACAAAAAAACTTGATCATAAAAGATACTATGGTGACAGGGTAGATGAAGACACAAACTCAAAAGACAATGATGTCAAAACAGTTACAAGCAAAACCTCAAAGAAAATGTGAATTGGAATAAGCCCAGCAAGAATTCTAGAAAAGCTCAAAAAGTGTTTTAAAAGTCAAATGAGAGAGGTAGAGGGAAAATTGGGCAAAGAAATGAGAGTGATACAAGAAAATTATGAAAAGAGAGTCAACAGCTTGGTAAGAGAGGCACAAACAATACTGAAGAAAATGGCACCTTAAAAACCAGAATTGGTCAAATGGTAAAAGAGGCACAAAAATCCACTGAAGAGAACTCCTTAAAAAGCAGAGTTGGCCAAATGGAAAAAGAAGTACAAAAGCTCACTGAAGAAAATAATTCCTTAAAAATCAGAATTAGACTAGTGGAAGCTAATGACTCCATGAAACATCAAGAAACAATCAAAGGCAAAAGAATGAAAAAAATAGAATAAAACATGAAATATCTCACTGCAAAAAAGACTGACCTGGAAAATAGATCAAGAAAATATTATTTAAGAATTATTGGACTACCTGAAAGTCATGATAAAAAAAAGAGCTTACACAGATTGTTTCAGGAAATTACCAAGGAAAAACTGCCCTGATATCCTAGAACCAGGGGGTAAAATAGAAATGGAAAGAATCCACCAATCACCCCCTTAAAGAGATCCTAAAATGAAAACTCCCAGGAATATTATAGCCAAATTCCAGAGCTCCCAAGTTAAGGAGAAAATATTGCAAGTAGACAGAAAGAAACAATTAAAATATCAAGGAGCCATAGTTAGGATCACATAAGATTTAGTAGCTTTCACATTAAAGAAGCAGAGAGTTTGGAATATGATATTTTCTGAAAGGCAAAAGAGCTAGGAATACAACCAAGAATCACCTACCCAGCAAAACTGAGTACAATCCGTCAGGGGGGAAAATGGATATTTACTTAAATAGAGCATGTTCAAGCATTCCTGATGAGAAGACCAGAGCTGAATAGAAAGTATGACTTCCAAATACAAGACTCAAGAGAAGCATAAAAAGGTAAACAGGAAAGAGAAATCATAAGGGATTCAATAAGATTAAACTGTTTCCATTCCTATATGGGAAGATGATACTTGTAACTCCTTACAACTTTATTATTATTAGGGCAGTTAGACACACACACATACACACGCATACATACATACACACACAGAGGGTACAAGTATGAGTTGACTATGATGGGGGCGATTTAAAAAAATAAAATTAAGAGGTGAGAAAGAGGGAAGCACTGGGAGAAGGAAGAGAACAGAATGGGGTAAATTATTTCACATAAAAGAGGCTCAAAAGGAAGAGCTTTTATAGTGGAAGGGAAGATGGGGGTGAGGTGGGCAACACTTGAACCTTACTCTCATTTAAATTGGCTCAAAGAGGGAATAACATACACACTCATTTGAGTATAGAAATCCATCTTACCCTAAAGGAAAGTAGGAAGGAGAGGGAATAAGAGAAAGAGAGAGCTGATAGAAAAGAGGAAGTAATCAGAAGCAAAACAGACTTTTGAGGAGGTACAGGGTAAAAAGAGAGAGAAAAAAATAAAGAGAAAAATAGGATGGAGGAAAATATACAATTAGTAATCATAACTGTGAATGTGAATGGGATGAACTTACCCATAAAATGGAAATGGATAGCAGAATGGATTAAAAACCAGAATCCAACAATATGTTGTTTATAAGAAACAGACTTGAAACAGAGAGACAGACACAGAATAAAAATAAGGGGCTGGAGCAGAATCTATTATGCTTCAGCTGAGGCAAAAAACAAAAAGTTGAAGTAACAATCATGATCGCAGACAAAGAAAAGGAAATATAGACCTAATTAAAAGAGATAAGCACCTTTGCTAAAAGTTATCATAGACAATGAAGTAATATCAATATTAAACAAATATGCACCAAACAGCATAGCATCCAAATTCTTAAAGGAAATATTAAATGAGTTATAGGAGGAAAGAGACAGTAAAACTACACTGGTGGGAGACCTCAACTTTCCCTTCTCAGAACTAGATAAATCTAACCATAAAATAAACAAGAAACAAGTTAAGGAGATGAATATAATTTTAGAAAAGTTAGAGAGAAAACTGAATGGGAATATAAAGGACTATATCTTATTCTCAGCTATACATGGCAGCTTCACAAAAATTGACCATGCATTAGCGCATAAAAACTTCACAACCAAATGCAGAAAAGCAGAAATATGAAATACATCCTTTTCATATCATAATGTAATAAAAATGACATTGGAAACAGTTTAAAAATTAATTGGAAACTAAATACTCTAATCCCAAAGAATGAGTGGGTAAAAGAAAAAATCATAGAAACAAATAAATAATCTATTATTGAGTATTGACAACAATAAGACAACATATCAAAATTTATGGGATGCAAAAAACACTTCTTAGGGGGAAATTTATATATCTAAATGCTTACATCAATAAAAAGCAAAAATTCCTATCTCTAAATGTGTACATTAATAAAAGACAGAAAGAACAGATTAATAAATTGGGCATGCAATTAAAAAGGCTAGAAAATGAACAAATTAAAATCCCCAGTTAAACACCAAATTGGAAATATTGAAAATCAAAAGAGAGATTAATAAAACTGAAAGTAAGAACACCATTGAACTAATAAGTAAAACTAGAAGCTGGTTTTATGAAAAAAAAAACAAACCACTAATAAGGTAGATAAACCATTGGTTAATTTGGTTAAACTGATGAGATGATAGGCTACAAAAAGTCACTGTTAAGTCACCGATCAAACTGGAATTCCCCAGTCAAACCAATGACCATGATTTGAAGGTAACTAATGGACAGATAACTGTGCCCTGACTGAAGAACAACCATGCCTCGTCATGGCCTATAAACGCAAGCTGATTTTTGGGGTCTCAGTTCTTGGGGACTCACCTTTTACATTGGCTCTTCTGACAAAATGTAGCAGGGGAAGGGATTTCTCTCCTTCTACCCCTATCTCTACCCTCATCATCATCAGGAAGAGCAATAGCAATTTATAGCAGAAGCACACAGTACGGTGAGACATGCTTGCCCACAGTTTGAAAGGCAAGTTCAAGAACAGGTTTCTTGAATCCCAGTCTCTTGTGTAAAGGGGAAGGTGGTGTGTATGTGTGTGTGTGTAATTTGAATTTTCTTAAACAGCAGCATCCTTGAATACAGTCTTCTAGCAGAGAACGAGATTTTCTGTGTAGCACCAGCTTTGAGAGTTACCTGTGGCTAACCCCAAATTTAAGAGTTCCTGAGTTCAAGAATTTAGGCCCTTTAACTAGAGAAGGTAATGCAGTATACATTTTCAAGAAGGAAGTCTACACGGTTTCTCCTTAGCATCCTACTTGGAGAGCAAAGCCAAACCATGACTTGGACAATCCAAGTTCAGAGAGAATGAATTTGTTTGTTCAGTAAGTTTCAAAGCATGTTGACTTTTCAGGGAGTTGAATTGAAAGTGGTGCTATGTGTCTTGAGGAGATCATGTGGGTAGGACTCACTGAGAGTTTTATTGAAGTGAAAGAGGACTGCCCTGAAGGCAAACTAAGTTCTGTTCCCTTTGTGAGTGGGAATAGAAGGGGAGCTGAGAGACTTTGTGAATGTTTAATATTCCTGTATTTGTTAATGGGCTCCTGGGAATCTTTACCTTGTGTCTTTTCAGTGGGGAGTGAATAACAGTTCTCTCACAACCAATATTGCCAATAACCATATTGTACACTGAGTGCTTGTCTGGGAGTTAGGTCACTCCCATTATACATATTTGGGGAAACTCTACACAAAGTACACTGCTGCTTTACTTTGGAGAATTTCCTAGATTAACTGGGGAGGGGCAAAGAGCCAAAAGAAGAGATGACCCACCGGGTCAAGACCTTAGGATGGAACGTAGGTTATACAAGCCCAGAGTTCTTGGCCTATGTCTGTGTGTTGGGACAGGGGAAATAGGCCATTGGCAAAATTGACAATCTTTGGCAAGTCCAGTCCCTTCTCTAGGTTTCTCAGTTTTCCTTCTCTATAAAATGAGAGGGGTGGACTAAAGTGCAACTTGAAATTCCTTCTAGTCCTGACATTCTACAATTCTATATTCAAAAGTGGGTAGAAAAAATAGGTACAAATGTAATATTCCAGTCCCAAGAGCTGAAAACAGAATATTCTCATTCATTAGCTTGGAAAAGCTACCCCAATTCTCTTCCTTCTCCCAACATTCCATGTGTATTCCTAACCTAACCTGGAGGAAAATACAAATGTTAGGTTTGACTTTTTGAGGTTTTGTTTTCTTTCAGTGTGTGTGTGTGTGTGTGTGTGTGTGTGTGTGTGTGTGTGTGTGTGTGTGTTTGTGTTTCAGTTCATATTTGTGAATATTTTTTATTTCAACAGTGTGGGGAAACTCCTAGTATGGAAAATCCCTCTGTCAATGAATATTGACTATATTTGTAATTTATAGTTTTAAAGACTATAAATGATAATAACAAATAAGTAACTTGCCCATGGACACATATAGCAGATATGTAGCAGAGACAGGTCTTCCTGACTCCCAAGGCCAGCCCCCTCTCTCCTCTATATTATGCTGTCTCATACACACATATTCTCTCTCTCTCTCTCTCTCTCTCTCTCTCTCTCTCTCTCTCTCTCTCTCTCTCTCTCTCTCTCCCCCTCCCCCACAAACACACACACACATTCACACTCACATGTGTATATGGATATAAAGCTGATACAGACCTTCCAGACAACCTAGTTTGACCCCTCATTTTACAGATGACAGAATAGGAGCCAGGAAGAGAAAAGCACCTTTGCCCAATTTCACCTAGGAGCTGGACTTGCCTGTATGTCCTCCACCTCTCCCTGCTCTGGTGCTTCCATTTGTTTGGCCTTAATCCTTCCAGATGCTCAATATCTGTAACACAATGGCAATATCTGCCATCAGTGGATCTGGTGTAGTAGACCAATGGGTAGCACCAGAGAGAGCCATCACTGCAAAGTCTCAGGTCTGACTCCTCACAGCTTATGTCCAGGAAACCCATAGGGTAGTTTCAGAGCCTAGGACAGACAGGCTACCAGCAGAGTTCTTTGTAGGCTGTAGAGGGTTGCTTCTTCCCTCTCCCAGTTCACCCCTGCCTGGCTAATCCTCGGTCTCTAACCATGCTCCTATCTCATGAGAGGGGCACTGCAGCACTAAGGATGATTAGAATGCCCACAGGACTCAAAATCCAGGCTCCTGGACTCTTCATTCCTCTCCTCCCTGCTGGCATCTTCTGAAGGCTGGGCAGGGCATTGACTCTGTGCTATTGACAAAAATCTACGATGACAGTTAATATTAAATGGATAACCAACTCTAGAATCTTGTTATAAATATCACAGGCTCCTAGACCAAGTTGGAGGAAAGGATACTTGAAGACATTAAGTCCAACCTCTTCATGTTACTGAAGCACTGAGAGGGTAAGTGTGTCTTGCTCAGGTCACACAGATAGGAAGTATCTGAGGCAGGATTCAGACACAGCTTTTCCTGACCATAGCCAATATGTCCCACTACCCCTCTCTACCTGAAGGGCCAGTTCTCATCCAGTAGACCATTTCTGCTTCATCCCTAGGTCCTCTGGCATTACAGCTTCAGTGGGGCACACAACAAAGGCAGAACTCCAAGCATGCCCCAGGCCTGCTTTCTTCATACTTTGGCCTGCCTCTCATCAGTCCATTCCTGCTTAGTGTTCTGCAGGGCTTGAGTTTTCTGCTCATCTACTTGGACATAGTCAACTCGATGCTCTTCTGAAATCAAAGGCTTCTGCAAGGGAAAAACGGACCAATTTGCATTAGCTCAGAATAAATACATTCAGAACCTTCTGCACTTTCCTCTCCTCTTTCCTGAACACTGGTGCTCCTCCTTTTCCACATAGCCTTGGAATGTAACATAACCAGATATTGTTTTTATGGTTAGAGTTCTATTAAGCATTTATTAAGTACCTATTGTATGCCAGGCCCTGGGGACACAGAGACAGAAGTGAGAGCCTTCTGGAGAGCCAACATATCCACATATCAATATATCAGAACACATGCAAAATGGAGGGAGGTGGGGAAAAAAGGAAGGGAGGGTGTTAATAGCAACTGGAGGAGGAGCAAGGGATAAAGAAAGGCCTCAAGCATAAAATGGGGCTAGGGTTGAGTCTTGAAGGAAAGTAGGGATTTGGAGAGGTCATATTGAGGAGGGAGGACATTATAGGCACAGGAAACAAACTATGCAAAGGCATGGGGATGGGAGGAACAGTAAGAAGGCCAATTTGGCTGTCCCTAAGAGCAATGGAGTAATGTAGTAGAAGTAATAGAGAAGTTATGTAGAAGAAAGCTGGTCAGGTTGTTGAAGAGCTTGAAGTATCAAAGCAAGGGTTTTTTTTATCTCCTCTTCCTCCTTGCTTCTCCCTCCTCAGTACCTTTTGGATTTGTTCCTTCTTCACTTGCCTAGCCATTGCCCTCTTCAATAACTTATCACCTCTAACCTGGACTACTAGAATAACCTCCTCACTGTAATCCGTTCATATAGCTGCCAAAGTTCAGTTCTGACCATGTCACCCTCTACCAAACAAATTCTAATGGCTCCTTATGGAAGAAGAAGAAGAAGAAGAAGAAGAAGAAGAAGAAGAAGAAGAAGAAGAAGAAGAAGAAGAAGAAGAAGAAGAAGGAGGAGGAGGAGGAGGAGGAGGAGGAGGAGGAGGAGGAGGAGGAGGAGGGGAGGGAGGAGGAGGAGGAGAAAGAAGGAGGAGGAGGAGAGAAGAAGAAGAAGAAGAGAGAGAGAGAGAAGAAGAAGAAGAAGAAGGAGAAGGAGAGGAGGAAGGAGGAGGAGGAGGAAAAAAAGGAGGAGGAGGAGGAGAGAAGAAAAAGGAGGAGGAGGAGAGAAGAAAAGAAGAAGGAGGAGGAAGAGAGAAGAAGAGAAGAAGAAGAAGGAGAAGAAGAAGAAGGAGGAGGAGGAGAAAAAAAGAAGGAGGAGGAGGAGGAGAAGAAGGAGGAGGAGGAGAAGAAGAAAAAAAGAAGGAGGAGGAGGAAGAGAAGAAGAAGATGAAGAAGAAGAAGGAGAAGGAGGAGGAGGAGAAAAAAAGGAGGAGGAAGAGGAGGAGAAGAAGAACAAGAAGAAGAAGAAGGAGGAGAAGAAGAAGAAAAAAAGAAGAAGGAGGAGGAGGAGAAGAAAAGAAGAAGGAGAAGGAGAAGAAGAACAAGAACAAGAAGAAGGAGGAGGAGGAGAAAAAGAAGAAGGAGAAGAAGAACAAGAAGAAGAAGAAGGAGAAGGAGAAAAAAGAAGGAGGAGGAGGAGAAGAAAAAGAAGAAGAAGAAGAACAAGAACAAGAAGAAGAGCAAGAAGAAGGAGAAGGAGAAAAAAGGAGGAGGAGGAGGAGAAGGAGGAGGAGGAGAAGGAGGAGAACAAGAAGAAGAACAAGAAGAAGAGCAAGAAGGAGGAGGAGGAGGAGAAGAAGAAGAAAGAAGAACAAGAACAAGAAGAAGAAGAAAGGGGAGGAGAAGGAGAATAACATAAGAAAACTGAAATACTTAGAGCTCCCACTCACCATCCCCAATATCTCCAAACCATCCTGGAACCAAGTTCACAGGCTTGTAGTTCAAGATCCAGCTGTAGAAGGTACCTGTCTGGTTCCTCTACAGAAGTGACTCATTCTAGGCACATACACACACCACAAGATATAAAAACACAGATCTTGCCCAGACACTTGAAAGAAGGGGAATGCAACTGGAGAGTTGAAGAGGCAAGAGATGTGACACTACAGAGCAAAACAGAGGGACCTTGGGGCATCTGAGCTTGAATGAAAAAAGACCAGAAATCCAGCTGGGCTCAGTCCCCTCCTTACAGTTTACTTTGAGAAGGGAGCCAAAGTGGCTTCATATCCACCAACTTGAGGAGCCTGTGGATGCCCAGCCTCAGGGGTTCATGTAGCAGTGGAATAGGGAAAGGACAAAAGTGAAGAGGGAAGCCACTAACAAACCACTGCTTATTTGAAAATACAAGAAAAAAACCCACAGGTAAAACTCTAAGTGAGAATGACTTCGTATAAGCCAAGCTTGCAAGTGTATATACCCAAAGAGTGAGATTCATAGAGACAGAAGAAAAAAAAACTGAAAAAATGTAAAGGCCATAGATATTTTAAATAATTACTATGATATTAAGGGAATTAAACCAAAAACTCCCATCCAAAAAGAGAATTCTGTGGATTTCCTAGATATTATGGATTCCAGAGAACCACCAGGGTGGTTCAGAAGAGAAAATAAGCTTTTAAAGATGTTAGAATAAAAATTGGGTCAGGAATTAGTTCTTAACATAGAAGTAAAGAAGACAAAGAATAAAGTAGAAAAATGAGAACATATGATGGAGAATCTCTCAAAAAATTAGATGACATATTTGTAACCCAAGCATGCTGAAATGGAAGAAAATTTGGCGAAAGAGATGCAAAAGGCAATCATTTGAAAAGAATATATGAATCCTCTATAAGTCAAAGTGATTAATCTTGAGTACATGAACCACAGAGATAATTTGAGGATTATTGGTCTTCCAGAAGAATATGAAAACTTGAATGCCATAATGCAGTAAATAATACAAGGAAATTGACCAGAACTTTTTGAATATAGATAATGAAATACCAGTTGATCAAATTCACAGATTGCTATCAGAGAAAAATGCCACACTTAAAACTTCAAGTTATTATTGGACTACCTGAAAGCCATGATCAAAGAAAGAACCTAGAAATCACCCTTCAAGAAATTCTCAAGGAAAACTTTCCTGATGTTTTAGATCCAGAGGGCAAAATAGACATTGAAAGAATCCACAGATCACCTCCTGAAAAAGATCCCAAAAAGAAAACTCCCAGGAATATTATAGCCAGGTTCCAGAATCCCCAGATCAAGGAGAAAATACTACAAGCAGCCAGGAAGAAACAATTTCAATATTATGGAAACACAATCAGAATAGCCCAGGACCTGGCAGCTTCTACACTGAGGGATGAAAGGGCATGGAATATGATATTCCAGAGGGCAAAAGAACTGGGAATGAACCCAAGGGTCACCTACCCAGCAAAACTGAGTATTTTGTTTCAGGGGAAAATATGGTCATTCAGTGGAATAGAGGACTTTCAAGCATTCTTGAGTAAAAAACCAGAATTGAATAGAAAATTTGACATCCAGACACAAGAAGCAAGAGATGCCTGAGAAGGTAATCAGGGAAAAGAAATCAAAAGGAACTTATCAAAGTTGAACTATTTACATTCTTACATGGAAAAGCAATAACTGTGACTGATGATATCTTTCTCACTATGAAAATAATGGAAGAAGGGTGTGTGGTCATATGAATACATATGTGAATGTGTGTGTATATGGTTACAGCTATACATGGATAGAGGGCATAGGTTGAATTTATTGGGAAGGGAGAATACTCAAGGGATGAAATTATGAGGTGAGAGAGGAAAGTGGCAAGAGGAGATGGGGAGAGACAGGGTAGGGTAAACTATCCCATGTAGAAGAAGGAAGGGGAAGTGGTTGCAAGGGAGGGGAAGAATAGGAAGGCAAAAAGGCGAAACCACATTCTCATTGAATTTGGTTCAGGGAGAGAATGACATACATACTAAATGGGATATCTCAACCTGCAGCAGAATAGGGGGAAGGGGGATGAGAGGAGGGATGATGGATGGGAGGGCATCCTTGGGGGGAAGGGAGGTTGGAAGTACCCACTATAGAAGAGGGACAGGATCATGTAGGGAATGGACCAGGTGGGGGGGGGGATGAGTGGGAGGGAATTATAAGCAGCCTTGTACAATATATCTACTATGATAATGTTTTGCATAGCTAGACATGTACAACATATACTGAATTACTTATCTCCCAAGAGGGAATGGGTGACAAGGGAGGAAGGAAATGGATCTGAAATTTGAGGTCTTAACATTAAATGTTTCAAATATAAAAAAAAATAATACAAGGGAATAGTGAGATTTTCCCAGATGATTTTCCACAATCCACTACATCTTTACTATTACACAAGTGTTTGAAAGTGAATACAAAATATTTGTATTTTTTATTACTTTGTATAGTAAAAGATGGTCTTAAAAGCTTTACTTCTATAAGATGTCTCACATCATGTTAAGTAATACAGGATTTTTTTAATGGATGTTCCACAGAAGTAACTTTGTTCAATGATGTGTTTATCAATGGTCAAATGAGGCATGAAACAGGAAGGATTATCCCTTCTAAATGTATTCTTACACCTGCATGAAAGTCTTCCCAAATGCTCTGAAGTTTCAACTTGTTTCCAGGGAATAATAAAAGAGAAAAAAAACTTCAAGTTATTGAGGTTATATCTTACAATTTCTTTTTTTTTAGAAGGTTGTTGTTGTTTTTTTGGAGGGCAGGGCAATTGGGGTTAAGTGAGTTGCCCAAAGTCACAAGGCTAGTAAATGTTAAGTGTCTGAGGCCAGATTTGAACTCAGGTCCTCCTGACTCCAGGGCCAGTGCTCTATTCACTATACCACCTAGCCACCCACGAATCTCACAATTTCAGTAACAAAAAAATGGGAGAATGGAGTTAAGTTAGAAGGCAATGTCAGTGCTAGTAATTCAGGATTAGTCTGTAGCCTTACAAAATTGCAGAAGAGAATAGCATAAGATATTCCAAAAAAGCAAAGAAACCCAAGTTGCAACTCAAAATATCTGGGGCGGCTAGGTGGCACAGTGAGTAGAGCGCCGGACCTGGATTCAGAAGGACCTGAGTTCGGATCCGGCCTCAGACACAAGGCACACACAAACAAAAACCTAGCTGTGTGACCTTGGGCAAGTTACTTAACCCCAATTGCCCTCCAAAAAGAAAAGAAAAAAAAAACAAAATATCCTGCAAAACTGAGCTTGATTACCAATGAAAGAAAGACAGACCATTAAAAAAAAGAATCATTTGGGAAATTCTTACAAAAAATAAAAATAAAAAGACCCTACACGTTAACCAGATATCCTATTTATAAACCCTCAAAACAATTCTCTCATGCTGTTATAAAAATACCTGGACTATTGGGTAAAATACAGAACAAAGAAAGATCATTCAAGGGATAAAAAGACCCTAAATGGCTGAAGAATTAAGGGAATATTAAAGAAAGAAAAGAGGGGAAAAAGGTAGAACTAAATTCATAAATTCATTGGTGGCATATCCCATTATCCCCTATAAGAAAGGCAATATCTTATGTGGAAAAAATAACACAATGAAAAATTGCTCTCCTCTGTAAAGAGAAGCTGGAGAAGTACCTGCACACATCCCAGAGAACAGACAACTATTTCTTTAATACATCAATAAGAATGGGGAACTATGGGGTCATAGAATAAAAGCAATGACGGAGAGGGAATGCAATGGAGGTATTAGAAAGAGAATCACTGGAACAGTCTAGATTAGGAGAGGGTAATCTGTGGCCTTGAGGCCACATGTGGCCCTCTAGGTCCTCAAGTGCAGCCCTTTGACTGAATCCAAACTTCACAGAACAAATCCCTTTAATAAAAGGATTTATTGTGTAAAACTTGAACTCAGCCAAAGGCCACACACATATTCCCTACCCCTCATCTAGGTAATCAAGAATCAGAAACAATCAAATAAAAAAAACCCAGCATTCAATAAACTGAAGAAGATAAACTCTATGGGGAAGAGTTTCATAGGAAAGCTAGAAAGCAGCTTGACAGATTGCAATGGAGTATTAGTGTGACATAAGAAATAATGAATCAAGAAATTCTATAGTATCAATATAATATATGTATATCAATATAGAATCAAGAAATTCTATAGTAGGTGACTTCATTCACCTTAGAACTGTAAAAAAAAAAGTCAGCCATCTTCTCCCACTGAGCAAAGCCAGTATAGCACAGTGTAGCTTCCCAGTACCATCAGAGGCTACCAGGGACACCTGTAGCCTGCAATAATCTGCGTCTCTGAAAAGTTCCAGGTTCGGGAGCCTTGAAAACCCCAGGGAGAAGCAGCAGCAATCAGTGCCATGCCAATCATACATGTTACCTTGGTATGCATATTTTAGATGGCCCAATCCCAGGGGCTCTTAGGTCCCTAACACTCTGTTCTAAGATACCAGAGAGGACCCTGAAGATCCAGGAGTTGATCAAGTATAGCCAACCACCTCATCCAAGAGAACAGGATGGGGCAGAGCCTAGCTCTGGCACAAAACTCTAATTCAATTCAGGAGCTAAAGCTGGAGAGATGAGTAAAACAAAGAAAACACCCTGCAATATGAAAAATTATTACAAATCTATCTCCATAACAACTGGAGGGAAAGACTCAAGGGAAAAATGGATTTTCCTGAAGGACTACATGAATCCCTAGGAGAAATAAAGCAATAAGTTTAAAAAGTGAAATAAAAGCTCTAGAGGAAAGAATTTGAAGAAGAATGGTTTAAAGGAGAAAATATTTCAAGAAATCCTAAGTCAAAACTGCCCAAATCTATTAGAACCAGAGAGCAAAGTGAAGATACTTAGAATTCACTACTCACCTCCTGGAAAAGTCTAAAAATGTCATGGTTAAACTCCAGAACTCCCACATCAAAGAAAAAATACTACAGGCATCCAGAAAAAAGCAACTCAAGTATCAAGGAACCACAGTCAGTTTCACACAAGACCTGGCAGTGTTTACTAAATACCAGAGGAGATCTTGGAATACAATAGTCCAAAAGACAGAATAAATGGGCTTACAACCAAGAATAACTTACTCTGCAAAGCTGAGTATGGGGAGAGGTCTGGGAAAGGAAAGGGCTTTTAATGCGATAGAGGTCATTCAAGCATTTCTGATTTTTAAAAGAAGACCAGAGCCTCATGAGTAGGAATTTTGAAATACCAACAGAAGAGTCCAAAGAAACTTAGAAAGGTTAATTTGTTAGAACAACTGGAATGGGCATGATAATGCATGCTAACATTCTAATAGAAACTAGTGTCTCTGCAGAATCTTAATGCCTTCAAAGGGTACTGACAGAGTTAAATAAGAAAAAAGGAGATCTTGGGGGCAATGATATTTATGTTTTGAGAATCTGAATTGGGGAAAGAGAAGGGAAGCTAAAAAGGAGGGATATACTCAGGGGTGTGCAGGTAAATGTTTAACAACTAGCTCTCTGAAAAAAAATGTACATACTACACACATTTTCTTCATCACCTTAAGCCTAGTCCAAGGGTTAGCAAATTATGGGTTCCCAGGCCCTATCTAGCCCCAAGGGGTAGCTAGATAAGAATAGTTTTTGCATTTTTAAATACAATCAAACTTTATTTTAAAATGTAAAAAACATTCTTAGCTCTTAGGCTGTACAAAAACAGGTGGTAGGCCATAGTTTTGCTGACCCCTCATCTAGACAATCAACAAAATAATAAGGGTGGCGAAGTGAGCAAGAGCGCCGGCCTCAGAGTTGGGATGACCTGGGATCAAATCCGGCCTCAGAAAATGAGCACCCACACGTAAATAATGACTGGTCATGTAACCTTGAGCAAGTTACTTAACACCAATTGCTTTAAAAATAAAATAAAATAAGTCAAGTCCTGATTTGTAGCACTTGCCAATTTCCACATAAATGCTCACATTAAATATTTAATAATTGTTAAATTGGCTCTCAAGAGCCAGTCTGAGCTGGTTCCAGCATACTCCTGGATATGATATTGTAGAAATGAAGAAGGGGATGGAACTTACTATTTCTCAGTGGGATATGAGAGAACAGCATATAATTATGGAGGAAAGAATGGGAGGAGTGGGCATCAGATGATTACCTCTTATTTGAAATGAACAAAAGAGAGTTGAACATACAATGCACACAGTTTTATGAAAAAATGCATCAAACTTAGGAAACCAGTGGGGGAGGGAAGGGAAATGGAAAGATAATACTACAAGGGGAAAGTCACAAGCAAAACAAACTTTCTGATCCTAAAGGGAGAATTAAAAAGTGGTTGGGGGAAGCAGGGCAAGGAATAAAAGAAAAGAAGTAGAATCCAAGGAGGTACTTCATATTGCCTCTTAGGCAGTTGGGAAATAGTTAACAAATTATGGTATATGAATATAATAAAATATTATTGTATTATAAGAAATGACAAAAAAGATAATTTAGGGAATCCTGAGTAGTAAAATGAGGGAGCAGTGAAGTGAAGGGAGCAGAATCAGGAGAATTTTATATATATATAGATACACACACACAATAATATATACAAAGACAACAACATTGTCAAACACACACACACACACACACACACACACACACACACACACACACACACCAACTTTGAAAGACTAAAGAACCTTGATGGGAACACTACCCTATCCTGTCTCTGGAGGACCAATGGTGAAACATGGTGCCTCCCTGCTTCCAGAGAAGGATGGACTCAGGAAGTAGAGAGAGGCATTCTTGGACACTGTGTGGATTGTTTTTGCTTGACTACACTTATCTGTTACAAGTCCCCCCACACACACTTTTCTTACTCTTGGTTAATGAGGGAGGGGACTGTTAAGCAGGAGAGTTGAGGGAATTGAGGTTAGGACAGTAAGTGGTAGTAGGAATTGAGTGAATCACAATAAATCCATTTTGAGACTCAATTCTAGAGCTAGATCAGTTCCCTTTCTTTTCAGTTATGAGTCTCATTCAATTTCTGTCTTGTGAGAAAATTTTATTCAATTGTGGGAATTGGGAAAAAAAACCATATTGCATTGTTTGAACCTAGCCATGCATGGCTAGGAAACTGGACCACCTGGACCTGCTGTTTAGAGACCCTTAACTAAGGACCTAGGTTATGCTGACCAGAAACTTAGTAAGATCCAAAGATTGATGCAAGGAGTTTTCTCACAATTGGAAATCTTAAGCAACCCATATGTCTTATCTGGAAATTGACCCCATACTGATCAATCAATTATTGTGTCCATCTTCCCTTAATTGTTTATGGATACTTGGGGAGTGGGACACCTTCTTTTCTGAATTCAGGGAATTTCATGGGTTCACTCTTCCCCTCCCAACTTGGAGAGTCCCTAATCCAATTAGAAGTCAGATCACCTAATGTTGTATTGTTTCCTTTTAATTAATTGGCCTCATTTGATTGTTTGCCATGTATAAAAGTTTTTCTCCCCCTGTATTCTAGGTCCAGGCCTAAGCAGTGGAGGTCTGGTCTCGCTTTGTTAGTCAATTGGCATGTATTGCTTAAAAAATTGAAATGCTCAAAAGATCAAATCTTTGTTTTCCTCAGTCATTTTATCTTTTACCCACCACAGTTTTGTGTGAGCCATGCTAGGTTAATTCAGGACTTGGACCCCAGTTGATACCTTTACAGAAAAACTCTTTAGAGATATCCAGTTAATTTTTTACTGAGGGGCTTTTTTAAGGAAAGACTGCCTCTGGAGGTAGGACTCCTGCTCCCCATTCCTTTTTCCTCTGAGCTCAGGTAAACTTTAAGATTTAGTTTTGGTTTTTGTTTGTATTTTGAGGATTAGTTTGGGCCCACCCCTGGGATTGGGGAAGTATAGGTTTGGAATTAGTTTTCTCTGGGAAGTTTACTTTTAAAAGGTTTGGATCCAGTTTTCCCATGGATTTTTTGGTTAGTTTAACCCAGGAAGTTTTGGGTTTCCCCTAAGGTTTGGGGAAGTAAAGTTAAATTTTAGGTTTTCAGAAGTTGTAACAGAAGATGGGTTCCAGTAGTAGCAAGATTCCTGTGGGTTCCCCCTTGGATAGATTTTTGATAACCTGGGACTGGGGGGAGCAATAATTATGGGAATGACTAAACAGCATACAACTGAATTATGTGACATCTGGCATAAAAGTACAATAGATTCAGCTGATAATTTGTTTGAACTAATTCAACTTTTATCATTATTATAAATTAAAGAAATTAAGATTAGTCACTGAAAAATCTTATTCTGACCAGATGAACTTTTGCTTTTGCTGGTCAGCTTTAAGTGATGCTTTTTGCCCACCGCCCCCTAAAGAAGTCTTCTTCCTCATACCCTATGTATGTTTTATTGTTTTGTCTGTGTTTATGTGTCTTTGTAAAATGTAGGGTTTTTAAAAGGAAAATGTAGCCAGCCAGAAAAACTGCTAAAAGGTTGCAGCCAAAGAGTTTAGAATGCAGGGGAAGATTAATAAAGTTTCATACTTGAAGCAGTTACCCCACTAAGCAGGACTAGCTCCCACTTTAGTCTTTCAGAGGGAGATTAGGTTATAAGAAAAGAAAAAACCCCTGTAAGACACTTTCCCCCTGTCATTTCAACCTTAGCCACATTGGAAATACAGAGATAAAGTCATATAATAAAAGTTTGTAAAACTGCTAAAAAAATCTTAGTAGATTTTTGTGAATTAAGGAGTTTGGAGATGAATCATTTTCACTTAGCAATATATGCTGAAGTATCTTAGTGAGATTTGGGGTGGCACTCTATAGAGTTTAAGGGAAAAAAGAATTCAATTCTATAAAAATTTTAAGGGTAAATAGCACTTAGATCTTCCCCCTCACCCCCACTGAGAGCCTTATTGTTTTAGTGTAATGAAGGAAGACAGCTAGTTTGAAAGCAATCCCAGAGTGAGGTGGGAGAAAGGTATATAGTTTGCATTTTTAAATTTATTTGAAACTTAAATAATTACCTCTCATTAATCCTTCCTTGACCATTAAAAGAAAAAATTGTTTAAATCAGACCCCTGAGTCTTCTTATTCCAATTTAGAAATTCCCTATGTGACTACCCCAGCTCAGACCCTTTCTTTCTGACCCTGTTAACCCCTCTCATCTCAGATAAGATTCCCAAATAAATGTGTTGGACAAAAGATACTGGAAAAATGCAGTGAAACTTAAGCTTTTAAAAGAATGTGATAAGAATAAATATTTGAACACTTAAATATTTAATGGGGCATATTTTCTTTTAAACCAGATAATAATAATAATAAGTTTAATAGAGAGTTAATAACAGTGATGGTGAGAGAGAAAAAGAAGAAGGAGAAGAAGAAGAAGAAGAAGAAGAAGAAGAAGAAGAAGAAGAAGAAGAAGAAGAAGAAGAAGAAGAAGGAGAAGAAGGAGAAGGAGAAAGAGGAGGAGGAGGGGAAGAAGAAGAAGAAGAATTAGAAGAAAGGGAAGGGAAGCCACTGGAACATTTTTTAAAACACAAAGAGAATAGAAGAAAATACAAAAGGAAGCACAAAGTTTTGAAAATAACAAATGGCTTTTATTGTATTAAAAAAAGCAAATGGTGTGAAATGGGTTGTATATGAATTTGTTTTATTCTTCTGTGTATATGGAAACATTCCATGCAAGTTTGGATGATTTCCCTTAAAAGGTATTGAAACCATATTTGAAACTTGAATTGGTTCAGAGAACTGAAGGTTCAGGCTGTTGACATCACTTATTGGTCATTTGAGTATAAAAGAATCACAGGGAGCTCCAGGTGCTCCCTGATGTCTGGCAGGCAGACCATAATAGGCAACTGAGAAGCAGGAGAATTTCATGTAGGTGAAGCAACTCAGATATCCTCAATGTCCTTGTTAAGTAAACAAGTATGGTTAAGTAAATCTCCTTTTGTTAACTGTTGAATGACACATGAGTGCCTCATTTTGTTCCAGCATCGAACATAAACTATCAGGGGCCTGGTCTAAGTCAGAACAAGATCTATCTATCTATATATCTATATCCATATCTATATCTATATATACCAAGACACGCAAGAATAAAAATATATGAGAATAAAAAATCTTTGTCACAAGGGAAGGTTTGTTGGGTAGGGGAGAGAGGGAGGAGTATATACCGAAATGATTGTGATGTTAAAAAACAAAGGCATCAATTTCTTTACAAATTAAATAGCCAGACAGCTATTGGCCATTTGATGGTGGTTCCCTACTGTTGGCAGCACATGGGGGCTTGAAAATGGCAGTTCCACTTTATTTGATATTGGATACAAATGGATTATGACTCATTGACCTCCAAAATAATCCCCATCCCCACCCTGATACACTCCCTAGTATCTGAGCAAAATTAAGTTCCCAAGACCTACTGGGACACCATGTGAACTCTAAATTTTGGGCAACTTCCCAAAAAGGAAAGGAATAATGAAATCCTCCAAGGACATATAGGGAAATAGTGGAACTTCCAACTTGAGGGTTCATACAATGGCTAGAAATACAAGTAGAAAGTAGATTCCTACCTTGAGCATCGGAGATGGAGAAGCTGGATTAAAATCCAAGGCTAAATAATCAAGGCTGAATTTTTTTGGCCATGAAAAAGTGCCCTCACAAGGGAAGTGTCCTTGTCTGTGTTCCTGCCAGAAAAGAGATATTCAAGAATTGAGCAGAATACAATCCAGTATCAGGCTTTGGAAAAGGAAGGGAGAAAGCTCTTAAGTGCAGGGGCTTTGGTGGCCATGGTGTGGGACTGGATTTGTGAGACCAGTCCTCAAGAGGATGATTGTTTCCTCCCATGCATTGTTTTCCAATGTGGTCTAGCTCATCCACAATGGCATCTATCTGCCTTCATTTGAACTGGGTTCCAGCTGTCAGTCAGCCATGAATTACTGAAAGGAATGTAGCTGTGTAAGGTTTGTCAGTAAAAAATGGAACTTGATGAAAATACAAGTGTTATGAATTCAGTTCTAATAAAGAGAGAGAGGCAAATGTTATCTATTGACTACTGCTTAAATACACTCCTTACCAAGGCTGCCCCCTTTCCTTCTTGGCTACAGACTATCTGAAGCCATCTTATACTTCAGAACACCTGTAGCTACTGCTTTGCCTGCTTGAGGAGGAGAACGTTTTTAATTATAATTTATCCTAATTATTGTTAAGGTAAAAGTCCTGTTCTGATGATTCCCCCTAGCATCCAGCTAAATTCAGGTAGGCTCATCATCTCATTGGAGATAAATGGGGATAAATCTGAGCCACAGCAACTCTTTAAGACCATCAATTACATCACCAAGGGGTTGGGACCTATATCAGTGGAGAGGGTAGCTACCGCATGGCTCCTTCAGGGCTCCTGAAAGTATTACAGTGAGGAGTTGATCTGATCCTGCTGCTCAGAGACCCACCATGTCTATGTTTTCTATACTAGGAGAATTTTCCCACTGCTACAAACCTCTCCCCTCCAAGGTCTGGCCAAACGAGAGTAACAAATATGGAGGCACATGGAGGCACAACTCCTTGGGTTGTCTCATTCTTATCAAATAAAAGGCTACTCTGCCAAAAACAAAACAAAACAAAAACAAAAACAACAACAAAAAACCCAACTCTATGTCATGCCCTTTCCAGGAACTCCCTCTTTCCAGTTAGCTAACTTTGGTTCGAGTCTACAAATTTTTTTTGGCATCAAAGAACCTCTAAGGCTTTTTCAACTTACTTTATTCTTTCCAGAATCTGATTCAAGGGGGATTTTCATCCTTTTAACAGTGGGGAAAATCATTGTGTGTGGGGGTGAGTCTCTATCCTCTCTGCCTCCCACTACGACTACCCTTGAATTCTAGCTGGTCCGTCTGGGTCTCTCTGCTACTGGGCTTTACAGCTTCACTGGAATCATTTCTGACTTCCGGAGGTCAAGATCAACTTCTTTACATCCTCTTTAACACTGGTCTCCCCACAGGATATTCCCAATAGCCATTTTGAGGTGTGAGAAACTTTAAGAAGATCACAGTGGAATTTAGAATAATTAGCATATTAATAGATAGCTAATAGCAGATTAGCAATCTGCATAAGGCTAAATAGATTTGCAATTGGCAGCTAAAATAGTTGCTTCCCTAGAGGTTACTATTCCTAGATTTTTCTCCTTATTTCTTGTTGCACACACACTATCATTGGCCTAGTACTGGGAGAAAGGCATAGCTAGTGAGGGCCAAAGTTTGAAGTCATGGTTATGCAATCTCCCTTTGATATAGCTGATGACTGTGAAGAAGTAACCCCAAAGACTTTCTCCACCATCATCCTCTTGTAGACTCTGTCCAAGCTAAGTTCCCAATGAAGGGCCCACCCAGTATAGGCAAATGTTAGAGCATTAGTTGAAAATTAATTTCTGAACCTATACATCCTTGAGGCCCCAGTGTACCACTATGTCCTAGCCTACCCAGCCATTTTGAACCACAACTGGCTGCCCACTGGAGCCAAGGAGAGTCATGGGCTGGAACAAAAGCAAGCAGAGGAGCTAAAGGTCAGGAGGAATAGTATTGAGAACAATGAGACTTTGCATCAATGTGATGATGCCAATTACAGAAATGCTCCAAATATTACTGGTCTTTCATTTCGCTAAAGACATCACCAGTCTTGGTATGAAGGTGTCAGAACTTTTTTCCTAGAGTTTGCCAATGAAATGCTTCTTAAGTTCTCCTGGAATATCTTGGTGTGATTTGTGGGCTAGCAGGGAGAGAGGGAGAAATGGAGACTACAATAGTTTCTGTTCTTGATTTATTAACCTTAAGTTTCAGACCATATAGAGTTGGTGTCTTTTTTTAAGAGCACACACACACACACACACACACACACACACAACACAGTTCTTAGAAAAAGAACTTGACAATATTCCATCCACATGCAAAATACATTACCATTTGAATGTAACTTTCTTCCTCTTCTCCGGAAACTGAATTGGCAAATAATCTTGCAGAATTAATCCCATCTCTTTCTGGAGAGAGAAAGCTGGTTCGGTTGCTAGGAAGAAAAACATAGAGGATATTAAGGAAATGTCTTACAGATGCTTTGAAAACCAGCCAACATCTGACATGGAGGCCCATATGTAGAGGAGATCCCTTTTCAACTCTGTTTTTTTTAGCAATAGACTCCCCCACCAACAGGTTCCCAGAGACCATTACCTTCATTCCTGGGACTTGACCTCAAAAGTTTCAATAGGATTTTTTAGCTAGGACTTAGAAGTGACAGTTTTTTCAAATGGCTCCAAAGAGACACCTGGCACACATCTGGAGAAATTATCTTGCACAGCAACTGGCGTTTAGTACACAAATGGACTCATTGGTTCTTCCAACTCATAGCATGACTGGCCAGTCCCAAGACAGGCACTGATGTTTATTGTCTGTAGTTCAGAAAAGACCGAGGTTTGGGCTTCAATCCCACCTGACACTTATTTGTGTGACCTTGGCAAGTTGTTTTGCTCCCACATTTACTCATGAATCAAGCAGTCAGTCAAAAAACATTTCTTAAGTGTCTATTGGGTGGGAAATGGTGGTAAGTGGGGGGAGGGAAGATACAGAGGAGCTAATCTTCTAATGCGGGACACAACACACATAAATCACTACATAAAAGAGAAACACAAAGCAGATGCAAAAGAATGGACCTTTCAACCTAGACTTTAGCCCCAGAAGTGGATACTTTTAAATCCTCTGAGGGTAGGACCTATTTCTGTTCTATTGTTTTCTCCTCCAGTTGTATGAGTGAGGCTGCCCAAGTCCCAGATTCTACATAGCACCAACTGACACAGAATAAATGCTGTTGGATTGACTTCAGTAGTTGCATGAATTGGAGTAGATACAGAATTACCCTGGGATGAATCAATGGGAACAATTTACTTCCCTTACAAGGCAACTATTCCAGGACCACAAAAGATTCCCTAACAAGCAGTCATTCTTAACCCAAATAGGGCCCTTTTGCTAAACAGCTGAGGTAGCAACACCTCTGGTCATGTCCCCAGCCTCAGCTGACAGATGTCCTTGCATGGCCTTGAGGCTTTGTGGCTACCTTGGCTGGGCAGGAGTGAGGCCTGATGGTCCTAAGAATGGAAGAGCCCAGCCTTCCATGAGGTGCTCTGTGGAAGAGAGATGGCTTTTTTAAGGGGTTGGAAGTAGAAGGTTTCAGCTACTCATGGTTGTGTCCCATGTGCTGAGTTGCCACTAATGGTGCCAACTGGGAAGACTTGTCGGGTTGGGTCAGACCTGAGAGAATTGGCACCAAGGTGTGGCTTGTGAGAAAGCAGGACTGCTCTTCATGATGGGAACTTAAAAAAGCTAAATTTCAGTTGTTCCCCAGAGCTCTTCCCAATTCAGCTCCAGCCTGATTTCCCATCACTCCCCCTCACACAACCTCCATTCCAGCTGAACTGGCCCAAGAGCACACATTCCATCCTTGTCTTCATGCCTTCCCACAGGCTCTCCCTCCTCCCTTCCACCTTGGGGAATCTCAAGTAGCTTCCAAGACTCAGCTACAGCATTACCTCCTTCTCGAGGCTCTAAATGATTCGCCACCCCCAGGTGTTACTGAGTGTTCTTCCTTCCCTGGGAATGAGCTTGGATTTACTTCATAAAGAGAAGTTGCTGCCATCTAGCATTCAAGGTCATCAACTTCCCTTCTCCATCTCCTCAAACTTTCCAAGACAACGTGCTTGCCATTCCCTTACCCAAGGGGCTAATTCCCTCTGTCCTTGCAAGGAAAATAGCTTTACCTTCCCTGGACTGGCCTCCTACTTTCTCCCTGCTGTTCCAAGTTCCTAATCACCCTGAGGCATGTGAGGCATGACACAAACCGCCTTCCTGTGCCACCGGAAAACAGCCCTGAAGAATTTCCCTTCACTTTGGGCTTGACCCACTTAACTTTGTTTCTGATCCTGAAAGGACTGACTGGGTCACATCATTCATTGCCTGACTTTCTCCATTTTCTCATGGCAACAGTAGTAACTGACTAAAGCAGAAAGGTGGAATTAACCCCACATAACAAACTTAGAGAAGTTAGACCCCAAAGATCACAGACTGGTAGAGCTACAAAAGTCAAGCTCATTGATTTATACTCCGCAGACTCCATTTTGTTACCTTTTTTGAAAACTAACCTCTACCCTTCTTTAAACCCATGGTAGATAAAGGACTATACTTGGAATGAAGAGGACAAATACTACCTCTGACACATACTAGCTGTGTGACATTGAACTTCTCTAAGCTTCAGTTTCCTCATCTGTAAAATGGGGCTAACCCTAATCTATAATATCTCCCTTACAGGGTTGTTGGGAAACTCAAAAAAGAATGCCTTAAAAGCATATGGCAGGGAGTTCATGGTTCTTCCTTGAGCTACCCACATGGCCTGGTCGTTTCTTATACACATCTCCGAATCATGTAAAGTGCTAGACACTGAGCAGCCCACGGCAAATGGCGCCCACACGGGGCACAGAGGAACCTGAAAAGAAGGTCCACAGCGGAGATGGCCCTTACAAGCAGAAGGAGCTCCAAAAATCACAAGTCACAGGGTAAGGGAACTTTTTTCAATCAATTTTTAATCATTCTATCCCACCAGGCTGATACAGGGATTTTCAAGCTTTCTATCACCATGGGTCAAACATATAGGGTACAATTCAAAGATCAGGAACAATATTTTCAAGTATTAAAGAAAGTAAAGAAAGAAAGAGAGTTTGTTATCATGAAGGAACAGTTAGAGGAATTTTATTTAGTGTATTTGGAACAGTGTAGCCCTGGGTTTCCAAAGGTCGGTGTAATAGAATGGGATACAGAAGGAAAACAGATAACTGAGAAACTAGGAAAAGAAGGAAACCCAGCATTTCCCAATTTCTGCTTTTTTTTCCTATGGAATATATCAAAGATATGTTTAACATCAGGAATGAAAGTGCCAAAGGTGGCACAAACAATTAAGTGTAATGCAGCTGTCTTTATACAGTATTTATAGCAAGTCAAAAAAGTATAAAAAAAAAAATCAGGATAAAAATTAGAAAAAATAAATTTGCATAAAAATGTGAACAGAAGTTTTAAGGTTTAAGGGCCTCCTTTCCTCCAATCCAACTCTGGCCAAGTTTGATTGTGGGAAAGGCTGTTAAAAAATAATATTAATCAAAATAATAAAAAAGTAAAAAGGGAATTTTTTTCCCTCAGATTAAAGAGGCAAGACTAGCAAGCATTTAACCATTCTCCTGCCTCATCTCAAAAGAGAAAAGTGTTGTGTATCAGGATTCAACCAAAGGTTAATTTTATTTGGCACCAAGGCAAAATTAGAACATATAAAGATCTGAAAAACTTTAGGAGTAAAGGGTTTTAACTCTAGTATAGTCTGGAAAATTGGCGCCACTGGACTTTGTCCAGCTTTTCCATACTGTACATGGACGTTAAAAGCCTTTTACTTTCAAAAAAAATTTAAATTAGACATCATATAAGTTCAAAGTATAGGTTAAATTAGCTAAAAACTTTCTTTAAAAGTCTCTTGCCACTAGAGGAGAGAGTGCTGAAGGATTTTAAATCACCCTCCTCAATCTAGATAAAGGGAGGATGCATGATAAAGGGCTCTGCAAACAGCAGCCCTGTGGCAGAGCATGCTGCCCCACACTTAGTAGGCAACCTGAATACACAATTCAGACTTTGCAACTCTGAAAAAGAGGAGTAAAAAGCCTAAATTCTCCATCAATAAATTTTGCATGTGATGATTTGAAAATTCAACTAATACCATAACGTCTTTGTGTTATTGTGGTTTTCCTGAGTTGTGGTAAAATTCTACTATATAGTAAAGATTGGATAATCGTTGTTAGCCAGAAATAGTGTTAGATAAAACAAAATTTTTATCTGATTTTTGTTGAAACTAAAAAGATAAAGGAAAGAAATTTGTGTAGAAACAGTCATGTTACTTTGTTAGTTCTGCTATAAACCCTGTCTCATAATGTTTTTATTTGCCATATAGAAAACCAGGTAGTCACAAATTTACCTGTAATTACAAAAGGAGGTTAGTCCCTCCCCCCTCGAATCTAGGTACCTCAGTACAATTGTATTAACTTCTTTCATCCTAGATCAGATTAGGAAAAGAGAGTTCCACCTTTCCCCCACACTTGCAAACTTACCTTCCCCCACTGGACAAAGGAAGGAGGGGAAAGGGACCTCAGTTACCTTGGGTTATCTCAGGTACAGTAGGGGCTGTTAAAAGTTCTGAGCCCTGCCACTGATAAGAAAACAATAGTTGTCTGTACTGGATAAGACAATCCATCCTTTTTATCAATGATTTTATATGATCTAGGAATACAACTGACTTATCTGAAGTTTAATGTTTTTGCTGCATCTAAAATAATTTGGTTGTCACTTATGGAACTTGTAAAATTGATCATTTTAGTGTCAATGTTAAAACCTAGAATTGTTAATTGATTACCATATGCGGAAAAGAGGAAACTAGGTAAAAACTTTATTACATTCCTCAAGCATGTATGAGATTTAGCAAAGCAGGAGCACCACTTAAAGCCCCTGGTCTATATTAATTCTTCTTATTTTTTAATAATGTCAAGACTCCTGAAAACTATCTCAATAGGAAAAATCATCAGACTAGGTTAGGAACTTGTTTTAGTAATGCAATTCTTTAATAATCAACCTAACCTGTCAAAAAGTTGCAAAAGATTAATAACAATTGGCTATTACATCAGGATGTTTAAATTTGAGAAAGAAAAATGTTAAATAATATTCCTTATGTATTAAAAGACCTAGTAGATCTTTATTGTTTATTACAGCTATATGAGAATAAAATTAACTGTAATTAGCTCTACGTTGGGATTGGTAAAAATTGCTGTTTAAGATAAAAAGCATTTAAGACCATATTCACATAATTCTACTTTTTTCTGCTTAGGCCTGATTCCTATGGTCAGACTAAGTAATCAGCAAAGGATATGAACTCTTTTATGTTAGCTTATTGGAAAATTTAATATTTTTACCTAAAATTAGAAAATGTACAGAAGTTTATAAAAACCACTTAAAATTCACCTTAAGATATTCCCATTGACTAAGGTAATTTTGGAACTAATAGCTTAAAAAAATATGGTGATCAGCTTTTAATCATTTGAGATGCAATTATTATATATTTTTTCTTCTCTCCTTTGGCTAAAACAGTTTGTGATACTTAAATAAGTTTTGTTAAATAATAAGTCAGGAAAATAGAGAATTCTCACTGACCTCTGATAATCATTTAATATCTTATTTTGACTAAAATCTGAATTAATCAAACAAGCTACTCTGCCTCATTTTACAAAAAAAGCTCTTTGTCAGCCACTCTGGGAGTAGGATTAAAACAGGCATCCAGAGATTATAATTTCCAAAGAGACCCAGCTTTGTCTTGGAGAATACCTGTCCTTATGTTAACAAAGCCTACTTTATGGCCCTTAAGGATGAGACCCTCAGTTCGAGGCATTAACTTGAGTAAAGGGACTTTTTTCTTATCTTAAGATTTTCTGAGCATGTACCATGTTATGGATAAAGAAAATACAGATAATCTGGATCACAATTTCAATCGACACTGTCATCTTTCTTGTTTTATTGTATTTACCATTTATCCCATTAGGAAAATTCCTTCCTCATACAATGATTAAACCATTATAGGGATCATGAATTTGTGTAACTCAGCCACCCTTAATTGGAATGGTCTTGGAATGTGCTTAAGCTCTCTCATACTTTTGTTTGTCAATCAGGACTCTAGTCCTGCACTTCAGATAGAAGTAGTAAAGCTAGCAATAAATACTTCAAGCCACTAAGCTAGTTTATCTTAATATGGGTCAGTCATAAAATTTAGTTGTCACCCCATACAGTTATTTAGGACATAAAATAAGAGAAAAAACTATTGAGCCTCAAAAATATAGTAATTCAAAGAGATAATGTGAAAACTTTAAATGATTTTCAAAAATTATTAAGAGATATAAATTGGGTAAAGAAAGTATCAGCTCACTCACTTATTTAATACCCTAAGGGGAGAACCAAACCTCCATTCTCTTTGAACTTTTACAAAATAAGCAATAGAACAACTTAAAATTATTGAAAATGCCATTCAGCAGTGCCAAGTCTATAGGATAGATAGTAATAGCCCTATAGAAATCAGTGTACTGAGGACACCTGAATTCCCTTTGGTGCCATACATAGGCAACAAAACATCTTAAAGAGTGTACTTATCTCCCTCTTCAAAGCCAAAAAAAAAAAATCAGTGATGCCTACAATTTGTAGCTATGCTAATGTATAACAACCTACAGGCTCCATCCTTGTACGTATTCAGTCACCTTAGGTTGAAGCCCAAATTGAAATGCTAATTAAGGCAGACCCTTCCTGGCCTGATCCTATAGACAGTGTAAGGAGGAAGTAGGGGATATTACAATTTTACATTCCAATCAACAATGAGTCATTTCCAAAATAACATCTTTTTCTCCTTTCTTACAAGCAGATAAGGCTTTTTACTGAGGCCTAAAACAAACAGATAGCTAACAGAAGTTATTTCTACTCCTTCTCATTTACCCAAAAAGAATGAAATGTTTTTTATATATCTTTTTAAGGGACAATTTCAACCTCAACATTTTTATGGACTGTACAAATTTCAATAATCAAAAGTTATATGAATTATTTTTTTTTCAGTTGCAACAAGTGGTTAGAGGTGGAGAAGGTCCTTTTTGGATTTCTTATTGTTTACTCTCATACATCTTTGCCTGAGCCCATTCAACAAGGCAATGCTTTAGCTGATAAATTAACAATACAAACTTACCCAACACTTTGTCCTTTATCTCTGCATTCAAAATTTAAGGATATTCACATTTACTGGAGAACAGGCCCCGTGAATAGTTAAATCATGCACAAAATGCCTTCTTCACATACCTTCTCCCTCTTCCACCTCTATTAATCCTACAAGTTTAAAACCTAATTTGGCAAATGGATGTCACTTCTTTAGAAACTTACAATACATCCAAGTGACAACGAACATTTTTTTTCTCATACACTTTTGTTTTGGTAACTTTAAAGGTTGGAACATCTTTGCTGTTTAAAGCTAAATAAGAATTGAGAATATCAACTACCAAATATTTTCATTCATAAGAATTTGCACATACTGATATTCGGAGTGAGATATGTAATATCAAGCACAGTTTAAATTTGTGATCTAAGCAATTGGAACATGAAAGTTGAGTTTTCTTAAATCTAAAACTTAAATTTAATTTATTGAGTCACATGTCAGCATTATAGTTCTTTTTAGTTTGAAAGTTAACAATTTATCATAACTATGACTCACATATCTATTTAAGGTGAGTGAGAAATGGGAAAGAAAACTTTCAGTGTATTACTAGAAGCCTCTAATCTAATTTTTATTCTTGCCATTTCTTCAAGAATTGAGTTTTTTAGAATGATATTTTTCCTTGATATAAGATACTATATAATTGTGTATTTAAATAATGGAGAGGCCTCTCTCCATAACATCCCTCAGAAATGAAAAGGCAACAGTCAATGACTATATTTCCATTCAAAAAATTTAAAACTTAAAAACATTTTTATCATTTTCTGTAACTGTGGAACCTCCCATTCATTTAACTTAATAAAGCTACATTATAAGGACAGAGCAAAATTATTGTCCTTCAATTTTATATGATTACACCTCTAGCTATACTTCAATAAGGAGAATCATTGTTTTTTCAATCCATTTCCATTGTTCTTCATTTCTTAGATACTCCTAAAGAAACAAAAACTGATAATGCTCTTGCCTACACTGGCAAATCATTTCCATCTTTCTGTAAAACCTACTGACAAAAATGATAAGGTGATTTGGATTTGGACCGATATATCACAAGGGCAATTAGCTACTGCCTTTTATACCCTAAATTTTTTGAGCATCACTTAAAAAGGGTATAAACCAGAGGAATAACAGTTTGAAAAATTACATATTCCCAAATAAAGTAATGAAAAAACTTGCCCCTTAATTATGTAGAGGCGAGGATGTGCTTATATATACATTTTTTCTAGCTCATACATTCTATTTATTTATGCTTTGTTGGAACATGAGAGTTGTATGCATTCCCATTCCCCTCTCCTAGTCTTTTTTTTTAACAAATACTTTATTAACTTCTGTTTTACATCATTCATTTCCACCAGATTTTGAGTTACAATCATTTTCCCCCCATTATTCCCCTACCCAACCTCCCAGAATAGCAGTCCCACAAGATACGCTTCCTCCAATCTGCTCTCTCCCATACCTTCTCCCATACCCCCATCGACTTTTCCATTAGAGGAAGGTGAATCTTTGTGTCCCAATGCCTGCACATCTTATCTCCCTATTACAAGCAAAAGAGTATTAATGATAGTATTTATATATATTTGAAACATTTAATGTTGTGACCTCGAATTTCAGATGCATTTCCTTCCTCCCTTGTCACCCATTCCCTCTTGGGAGATAAGTAATTCAGTATATGTTGTACATGTCTAGCTATGCAAAACATTATCATAGTAGATATATTGTACAAGGCTGCTTATAATTCCCTCCCACTCATCCCACCCCCCACCTGGTCCATTCCTACATGATCCTGTCCCTCTTCTATAGTGGGCACTTCCAACCTCCCCTCCCCCCAAGGATGCCCTCCCATCCATCATCCCTCCTCTCATCCCCCTTCCCCCTATTCTGCTGCAGGTTGAGATATCCCATTTAGTATGTATGTCATTCTCTCCCTGAACCAAATTCAATGAGAATGTGGTTTTGCCTTTTTTGCCTTCCTATTCTCCCCCTCCCTTGCAACCACTTCCCTTGCTTCTTCTACATGAGATAGTTTACCCTACCCTGTCTCTCCCCATCTCCTCTTGCCACTTTCCTCTCTCACCTCATAATTTCATCCCTTGAGTATTCTCCCTTCCCAACAAATTCAACCTATGCCCTCTATCCATATATAACTGTAACCATATACACACACATTCACATATGTATTCATATGACCACACCCCCTTCTTCCATTATTTTCATAGTGAGAAAGATATCATCAGTCACAGTTATTGCTTTTCCATATAGGAATGTAAATAGTTCAACTTTGATAAGTTCCTTTTGATTTCTTTTCCCTGATTACCTTCTCAGGCATCTCTTCCTTCTTGTGTCTGGATGTCAAATTTTCTATTCAATTCTGGGTTTTTCCTCAAGAATGCTTGAAAGTCCTCTATTCCACTGAATGACCATATTTTCCCCTGAAACAAAATACTCAGTTTTGCTGGGTAGGTGACCCTTGGGTTCATTCCCAGTTCTTTTGCCCTCTGGAATATCATATTCCATGCCCTTCGATCCCTCAGTGTAGAAGCTGCCAGGTCCTGGGCTATTCTGATTGTGTCTCCACAATATTGAAATTGTTTCTTCCTGGCTGCTTGTAGTATTTTCTCCTTGATCTGGGGATTCTGGAACCTGGCTATAATATTCCTGGGAGTTTTCTTTTTGGGATCTTTTTCAGGAGGTGATCTGTGGATTCTTTCAACCTCTATTTTGCCCTCTGGATCTAAAACATCAGGGCAATTTTCCTTGAGAATTTCTTGAAGGATGATTTCTAGGTTCTTTCTTTGATCATGGCTTTCAGGTAGTCCAATAATTTTTAAATTGTCTCTCCTGGATCTATTTTCCAGGTCAGTGGTTTTTCCCATGAGATATTTCATTGCCTTCTAATCTTTCGTTTGTTTGGATCTGCTTAACAGCATCTTGATTTCTCATAAAGTCACTAGCTTCCATTTGCTCCAGTCTAACTCTGAAGGAATGAATCTCCTCAGTGAACTTTTGAGATTCTTTTTCCATCTGGAAAATTCGACTTTTTAAGACATTCTTCTCCTCATTGCCCTTTTGGGCCTCCTTTGCCATTTGAGTTAGTCTACTTTTTAAGGTGTTGTTTTCCTCAGTCAGGCTGTTGACCCTCATTTCATACTTTTCCTGCATCCTTCTCATTTCTCTTTCTAATTTTTCCTCCACTTCTCTTATTTGATTTTTAAAGTCCTCCTTAAGGTCCTCTATGGCCTGCAACCCACTCATGTTTTCTCCTGGGGCTTTTGGAACAGGACTTCTGACCTCACAGTCCTTTTCCCGCTCTATGCCCCCAAAATAGGAGTCTAGGGTTGCATTTTTCTGTTTCCTTTGCCTTGGCACGTTGCCACTTGATTACCTGACTTTTGGGCTTGTTGCCACACTATGGCTTTAAGGCCAGATAGAGGAATTTTCGTCCCGAAAGTGTGGGGGGCAACTTCCGTT